>BQNB010060273.1:0-36992 GCA_026074375.1 Tanacetum coccineum
CTTGGTGTTATGTTTTTAAAACTTTTGTATGATGTTGTATGGTGACGATCTTGTGGACATGTTTTCAACTCTAATCTTTCATGAATGGGACAATGTTATGTTTTAAACGTCTTTTTTGAGTCGTTCTTTATATTCTTATGTTGTTGTGCTATGACTTAACACCCAAACTGTTGGTTCCGCTGCGATGTAAATTTGGGGGTGTTAAATCCTCCTTATCTACTGGCTTCTCATTTGTCTTTAAATTAGGATTTTTGTTAGGTTCTTTACCTGCATTCTTTGCTTCTGAGCTTTTGACTGTTGAACTATAATAAGACCATATTGGCAGTACAAAGTAGTCCTGAGCAGATTCAGCTTCTATTTTAGAATTTCCTGCATCAATATTATCTTATGTACCTACACTATGATTAGCTTCTTTTAGACCTGCATGTTTGTTAGCTTGATTCTCTGATCTCACATGTTGATAATTCATTGAATCAGTTAAATAATCAAGATCAAACAGCCAAGTTGGTCCATCCCCTTCAACATTTGGTTTATTTTCTAAAAAGGTTATGTGCAGGTTTTCTTCAACCCACTTGGTTTCTAAATTATATACCCTAAAAGCCTTGCTTTGTAGAGAATGCCCTACTAAAAATCCTTCATCTGATTTCCCATCAAACTTGCCCAGGTGGTCAATGGTATTCAAGATGGTTACATGGCACCCAAAAGGTCTTATATAGCTTATGATTGGTATTTTACCAGTTATAAGTTCATAATGTGTCTTATTTTGAAGCTTGGTCACTAATACCCTATTAAGGACATAACAAGCAGTACTAACTGCTTCCACCCAAAAAGTGTTAGGTAAAAATGAATCTGCTAGCATAGTTCTAGCAGCTTCAATAAGGGTCCTGTTCTTTCTTTCAGCAACTCCATTTTGTTGTAGAGTTCTGGCATTACTGTATTCCCTTTTGATCCCTTTTGACCTACAGAATTCAATAAATTCCCTGTTCTTAAATTCTGTACCATTATCACATCTAATAGTTTTAACTTTTTGATTTAATAGATTCTGAATTTGTCTTATAAAGTCCTTAAGGATTCCACTAGTTTCATCCTTAGTTCTTAAGAAGAACACCCAACTAAACCTGCTAAAATTATCAGTGATAACTAGGCAATAAGTCTTATGGTTTAAGCTCCTTACAGATGTAGGTCTAAATAAATACATATACAGAAGCTGTAAGGGCTGACTAATCGAGCTCACTAATTTAGCCTTACAGGAGGCCTTGTGTTGCTTTCCTTTCTGACAAGCAACACAAGTGTGGTCGTTTTGAAAAATCTTTAAAGGTAAACCTCTTACAAGTTTTCCCTTCACAAGTTTGTTTAAGTTTTTAAAGTTAACATGACCGAACATCCTATGCCATTTGTTAGATTCATCAATTGTGGCCTTTGCAATCAAACAAGCTAAACCTCTAGAAGGAAAAATGTTCTCTAAATTGAAACTGTACATATTGTTTTGTCTAGGAATTCTAAGTAATACTTGATTTTCATCAGGAAACTTAAATTCAGGAGACAACACAAGACATTCAGTGTCTGTGAAGAGAACCTTGTTCTTCTTGTCACACATCTGTAACACAAAAAAGAGATTGAAATGCTGTAGTTCCTTCACAAAGCACATATCCTCAAAATCTAACTTTCCTGTTTTTATTTTATCTTTACCAGTTATGTAACCTTTACTTCCTCCAAAAGCAACAGGGCCACCATTAAAGTCTTGATATTCAGCAAGGTAGGCCTTGTTTCCAATCATGTGCCTGAAACATCTACTATCAACAATCTCTTTGTTCTGTAAAGCTCTTTGTGGATAATTCTACACATTAAATAAGAGAGATTAGATTCTCTTAGGTACCCAAGCCTTTTTGGACTTGGGTCTGCCTAGTGGATCTTTGAAAGTAACACAATTTTTAGTATTTGATCCACCATTGTATTTAGAGACTTTGTTCAAGTAATGTCTTTTGGGTCTCCAATTATAACCTGCTGAGGGCTTAACAGCAGTTCCCTTTTCCCCCCAACAGCACTAACTGCATTTACCTCAGCAGTATTAACTTTTTGATATGAAAAATTGGTTCTAAGTGCTGTTGTATTATTAAATGGCTTTCTAAAAGGTGAAAAAGTTTTATGAAAACCAGCTTTTGGTCTAGCATTATTCACAATAGGCTTAACAGTATTAACTTTCCTAGCAGCATTAGTTGGTACTACCTGTCTGTTAAAATTATGCCTAGCAGTATTAACTGTGTTAGTACCGCTAGTTCTAGCAGTATTAACTTGAATCTTGCCAGTTCTAGTTAGTACTGCTTTTGGAACAAATTGGTTTTGATGATTCACTCTTTGCATATTGTTCCAAACTAGCCTATTTTCCCTTTGACCAGAACCCTTACACATCCTATTGTTTAATTCAGCTTGTTTAGCCATTCTTTTCTCATGGAAATCACAATCTCTAATAAGATGGCTAAAACTTCCACATACAAAACATGCCTTTTTGGTAAAACCATATCCCAAACCCAGTTTTTCAGACATTAAACCACTACAATCCTTTTTGTCAAGTTTAGGACTCTGACTACATGTGTTTTGTTCTTTAACAGTTTGCCTAGGAGTTTTTACATGCTTAACAGTATTAATAAAAGCAAAACTAGGTGTTTCCTGTTCTTTTATGGGTAGAGACACATGTTCATCTTCACTATCTGATTCATACTCCTCAATGATAGGAGCATGAGACCAAACTTTAGGTTGACTTACTACTTTGGGTTCATTGACAACTGGTTCAGGCATAGATTCATGTGTTTCTTCACTAGGATTGGATTCATAAAAATTAAAGTCACTGCTCCTAGCATCATATTCACTAGGTTTAGATTGCTTTGGACCATATGTAAATTGTGAGTCATCTATTTCTTTATCAGGTCCAGAAGGGATGTAGATCCCTGTCATTGGAGGGGGAACTGCATGCATCCCCTCTGCATATCTATCATTCACATGACTATCTTCTATATCACTTGTCCTACTGACAAACACACTTTGGAAAACTTCATTTTCATAACTTAAAACACCTTTATTCATTTGATCACCATACCCAAGCCCAGCCTTATCCCGAGCACTCATTTGACTATTTAGCAAAATACTAAGATTTTTAGAAGAGTTGTGCTATTTTTCTACTTTAGCTTTTAATTCTTCTTTTTCTTTTTTAGCTTCTGCCAATAGTTTCTTATGGTATGTAAGGACATCAGTTTTATCATCTAAGTCAATTTTCATAAACCTTATCTTTTTCTCATACCAAAGTTGACTTTGTTGATGAGCAACTAATTGTGCTTCAACTTTCATTAAAGCTTGAGTATATGCCTGTATTTCTATACTGGCATTTCTAAGTTGTTCCCTTTGTTCATCATATAATTTTTTAAGTTTAGCATAAGACTCTTTACATTCTTTTGAATAAGAAGTTACCTCTGTGTCTGAGCCTGAACTGCTGTAAGCCATCAAAGCATAGTTCCCTTTTTCATCTTTTGAGTGACTGGTCCAATCAACACCTTCTCCATCAAGAGTCACCAAAGCTTTAGAGTCCTCCTGTTTACCAGATCTAAGCATCTCTCCTCCTACTATCTTGATTCCACTTGAATCTGCACTCTTTAGAAAAATGCCCTATCTTGTGACAACTATAGCACTCGACTTTGGTTTTGTCAAAACCAACCGGTTCCTTGGCATCAAATTGTAGCTTTCTACCTGTCTTTTTGTAGAACTTTTTCATTCTCATGGAAATTATGGCCACCTGCCATTTCAAGTCTATTTCTTCTAAATCAAACTCATCAAGCTATTCTAGATCCTCATGATCTAATTGTGGACAACTGGATTGATTTGCAAGTAAGGAGTATGATGAAGGATGTTCATATTATGAGTTATGACCAGAAGAATTAGAAACACCATAAGCGGTACTAACATCATTAGTACTGCTAGTGTTCTCTGAAACAAATGCCACATTCTGCGTGCTAGAGGATGATGCAGTAGAGCCTTTAACATCAGACTCAAAGACTCTAAGATTATTATACAGATCATCAAAACTGAGACTGTCCACTCCTGGCTTGGTCCTCATGATTAAGGAAACTTGAGACCAGGCAGAAGGTAGAGACCTAAGGAATTTCTGATTTGCATCTTCAGTGGAGACGCCTGCACCATGAATCTCTAGTTGACTCAGAAGACTCTGAAACCTGTCATAGCCTTTATGTAGCCCTTCTGAGTTTGATACAGAGAAGCCTTCAAACTGTTGCTTTAGAATATACTTCTGCATCTTCTTTGATTCATCATTTCCACCAAATCTAGATTTGATAGCTTCCCACATCTCTTTTGCATCAGTCATTTTATGAAATTTAGCAAGATGATCTTCTGGTAAAGCCATAAGCAAAGTGGTCCTTGCTTTTCTTTCTCTTTCTCTGGCTAAAATTTCTTCTGCAGTCTTGGGAGGCAGAACCTTTATTAAACCATTTGTATCAGTTGAGACACTCACGGGACCATTTCCTCTTTGAATAACTTCCCAGATAGGATAGTCTGTATGGGCCAAATAATGTTCCATTTTCATGGCCCATATGTCATATTCTCCCTTCTTGAGAATAGGAAGTTTGATGGTTGAAACAGTGTGAGGAGTTTGTTGTGTTGGTGTTTGTGATGGTGGTGGTGGTGGTGGTGGAATATCATCTTCTGATCCAGCCATTGAATAGCTTTGTAAGATAGAGGTTTATAACTGGTTTTTGTTCTTCTTACTCAGAGTTTCTCTACAGGCTCTGATACCACTTGTAGATCCCTTTGAATATAGATCTTTCTACCTTGTTAAGGGTTGTAGCCAATATGGATAGATCCACACAAACTACAGGAGAAACAATGACTATAAACACTATAAGTTATGCGGAAACTAACTTATAATGCTAAGAAGAACAATGAATATTGATAACTAAACTTTTGTATTAATCTGCTAAAACGATTACAGATTACTAACTATGAGATATGAGATTGTATATGAGATCTGTATCTTCTCTAATGCCGTAGGGTTCCTTTTATAGACCAAGGATAAACCCTAACAGACTTACAAAACGCGTAAAAGATAATGCATATCTTTTCCTATAATATCTCATGCATATCTCTTAAACGGTACTAACTATTTTATACTATCAGTACTAACTAACTGATCAGTACTAACTATTTTGTACTGTCAGTACTAATTACAACTATCGGTACTAACTAATATAACTAACGGTACTAAGTCAGGAATGCATAATTCCCGACAGTGGTAATTGCACTTGGTGCACAGAGGTAGATTTCCAGTATAAGCCTTCTTTTTACCAGGGCCAGCAATGTATGCCCTAGCTATATTTTGCTTCTTGTGGGGTTGTTGATTATTTCTTGATGAATCATCAGCCTTCCTCTTGTTGTCATTTGGCCTTTCTGCATAAGTGCGTAGTTTCTGATCCATCAAGTCGTTGGCCAACTCGATAGCATCATCAAGAGTTTTGGGTCTTGCAAACATGACATTCCCATGAATGTTTTCAAGAAGTCCACTAATGTACTTGTCAACCTTTTCGGTCTCATCAACAAGAAATTTGGTGCATATCAAGGCTAGTTCTTGGAAACGCTGAGTATAGGCTGCAACATTGTTTCTCCTGATCTTAAGATTCCACAGTTCAATTTCAAGTTTCTTGATTTCACCTTTTGGACAATATTTTTCTGTCAACTTCTTCTTGAGAGTCCCCCAAGTCATAGCATAAGCAGCATCATGACCTAAGGTTCTCATATGACCATTCCACCAGGTTAGTGCATCACCTAACAGAGTGCAGGTAGCGAACTTCACTTGATTGTCAATGGCACAACCGTTAATGTGGAATACTAATTCCATCTTTTCGAGCCATTGAGACAAGCCAACAACACCTTCAGTTCCCTTGAAGTTCAGGGGTTGGTATTTCATGAAATCGGTATAGGAACAAACACGTGCAGGTTGCACATGCCTTCTGAAGTCATGGCGTCATTTGCTCCTTGTCTTGTTACAGGCATGATTCTACTAATCACAAGAATACAATGTACGTGAGATATAATCGTAATGTCGATACAAATAGATATGATAATAATAACTACACCACAACATAATGGGGGAATGAATAAAATGATATCAACCATAACATAATACATCAATATTTCACAACATAATGTCAAATCATACATGATTTGTTTAGATACAAAATGACCACTAATGATCTAGTATAGAAAATGAAAATACGTTCTAGAGTCTATTAGCTGGGAGTTACCCATAAAGCTTAATAGACTATACAAGATAGCTAGAAATGAAAAGTACAACTAACAGCTACTACAACGTCCTCTACCGTATCAATCCGAGCTCTAGCCTATACCAGTACATGCTCGTCCAACCCCATGGGGTCAGGTACATAAGCAGGAAACAATGGTGGAGCCTGCCCTTGTTGGGCAACCTCCTCGTAGGGGTCCATCTTTGGAAGCTCTTCGACATTTACAAGTGGAATACCCCATGATGGTCCATTCGAATCAGAGGATATGGACGTATAGGTGACCGCAGACGATGCGTTGTCTGATGACATGGCTAATCTGTAACCGTAATATAAACTTGTATAAGTATATTATATAAGACCAACAGTAATATACATAATGTAATATTAACACGTATATAACCTATGTAAGCACTTAGTATAATCAACTAATGCTAAAATGATGCATGACATGTAAGCATGTATATTAGATGCAAACTAGATGCAACACTACTCGTTTGCATGTATGTCTCTTTGAAAAACTTTTAAATGACGCAATGTTTGAAAGAAACGGTTATAAACCAAGTAAAAACATTTGACCTGGTTCTCTATAACCTTGGCTCTGATACCAATATGTAACAACCCCAAAATGGGTCGTAGCGGAATATGATATTTCGGGGGCATTACTTCATAGATCAATAACACAAGATATGAGAACGCCCTCTAAAAGAGTCATTTAAAAACTGATACATTGGATTTCATAAGTGGTTTGTTACAAAAGGTCATAGGCTTAAATTGTTCAACTTGAAAAGTAAAGATTTCACAACATAACAATATCCCAAAATGTAATGCACATAAATCTTTATAGCGATATGACTTCAAAAGACGACCATCCAATGTACCCATGACTTGCAACTCATTGAACTGAGAAAACATATTTAAACTGTCAACAATAATGTTGGTGAATTTATAGGTTTATAAATTTAATGAAACGTATAGCAAGATTTACCTATAATAAAGCAACGAATACAATCTCACAAAAATGTATTACGATATGCACTAAGCTCATGACACTGAAGCTAAACAATGTATATATATCAAATACATATAAATGATGGTGCCCAATGTAGATGTTCAACCCGTAACATCTATGAGTCCGAAATGGTATACATTCGTCATTTTCGGCCAACCGGTAAACTAGAAAGTGCTACTTGCCCGAGCGGGGATGTTAATTCCCAAATAGATCTATTCATAATTTCCTCACTTACAATCCAGTAATTAACAATTCATGATGATGGGCATAGTGGGTTATATCTACTCAGGCAAACTCGTAATATTTGAATTAAAATGTACTTGCATCCATTTTGTAAAACAAACATGATCTCATCTCCGAGATTTGATAAATGATTGAGAAGTGTAAAATGGGGACTATAAACTCACCTCAATGATATAATAAGGTAGCAACGAATATGAAGAGAGCAAGGTAAATGATGCATGCGAAAGCAAAGCAAACTCTATGTGCTACCTAAATGAATAATACGCATATTACTAATCATGTAATCTACTACAATGCATGCTATCTTGTCCTTAGTATGTGCTTGAGTTTGAGAAAATATTACTTGTTCATAAATATGACTTTTCATGAAAATCGGCCAAATATATCGGATCATATTCTCGTATTATTAAATATGTAGACTATGATATCAGACATTTTAGGATCTAAGTCACGAGTACTTTCCTAAGTTAGTTCAGGTTGACACTTGATTGGGTCCCTAAACGTGTCAATTAAATTGGCGAAGTTGTGACGAAACCAATTTAAAAGCGTTAAAAATATTTACGTTTTAATTATAAAATTTATGGGACAAAAGTGGAGTTTTACAATTAAATTTTGGATTCGTTGCTCAATGAAATTATAAACAAAAATGGTTTTGAAAACTAGGTCATGTTGTCTATAACTTTCGTCTTTTAGGTTTTGCCCAACGAGGTCGTTTAATGGGTTAAAAACGTGGCTAAAGTTGTGTGTGTCGCGACTGGGTTCCAAAACAAAAAATAGTAATTTTGGCTAAGTGTTTTACACGCGATACTCGATTGACTTTGATCACAGATTGCGACTTCATTACTCTGTGTTAGGACAAGATAAAAGTATCTTAGTAAACTAGGCCAGGTCGACTTTAGTTCATCTTTTATAAGTTTAGTGGGTCGGAGTCCTTATCGGGGTCAAAAGTGAGGCCAAAAGTAAGGGTCTCGTGACTCACCATGCCCTTCCAACAGTTTCAGTTACACACAATGTGCTCGTGGAAATGTCCAGGCACACGACAACTTGACCAACTTTGGTTCCAGTTTGTGAGTTTAATACGAAACCAACACCTGTGACACTTGGCCCATAATAAACCTTATACATCAGGCTTTAACTAGCAACTTCTAGTTTCGACCTAATCCTAATTACACGCGTGAAATAGCTTGTCAAAAATGATCGATTTTGGCTGAGTTACAAAAGAGGTTTACAAGACAGTTTTTCCTAGGATTTTAAAAGGACCATAACTTGCTTGTTTCTTAATCATTTTCGATGATTCAAATTGCTAAATAAAGCATACTAGGTCAACTACAATTAGCAACTAAGTTCTGGATTTATGGAACATAATTACTAGCCGTATCTTATTCCCCAAACCACCTAATTACCACGAGTTAAAAAAAAGGGTGAGTTGTGATCATGTGATTACCAATTCGACTATTACACATAAGACACAACCTTGGCATGGGGATGGCTTATCCTAGGGTACTTTAATAGAATGTTTCAATCACTTAACCGAGATGATCACACCCAAAACCAATGTATTGCTCATATTCTACTCGAATATCAAAAGGTATACATAATTTTTCAGGAATTGATTTCATTATAACTTTTCTACATAAGTTTTCTCAAGCACAACACTAAGCTACATTCATTGCATACTTAAGATAATAGGATTAAAAGTGTAGGACTCACAAAGACCTTGAAGAGAGCTCGGTTATGACTTGACCTAAACGAAACCCTAATTGGCCACCAAAACTAATTTGTAACCCAAATAAACTAAGCCAATCCTTCCACTTGATTTGTACCCTTCTAATGCAACTGGAACACCATGAAAACAACCTCTCCTTGCTTGTACCTCGACTGTCAACGAAAATCATAAAGTGGCGAAACTAGGATTAGGGTTTTTAAGGTTTATGATTTCATGTGTGTTGAATAATAAGAGATGTGGGTTTGCTGTGTTTGTTGGAAACAACAAGGCTGTATGAGGAATAAATTAGCAGAGTTTGGACGTAGGTTTTCTTGTGAAAACAAGAATGGAAGTGCCTCTTATTTATACACAAATGTATGGCAGTTTTACCAGTCAAGGAAGGAGTCACGTTTTGGTTTTGATACATTTGTGGCAAGGTGTCTTGCACAGGATATAAAAGGTGAAAACTATTTATGAATTGAAGGAATTTGGACGTTAGGAATGGTTTTTATGCATTGAAGGGTGCAGTAGTGAGGGAAAGAGTTTTATCCAGTGGATTTAGGAGATAAAAAGGGGATTTATGAAATCTTGTGTATATCTAACCAATTTTAAATGTGCGTGTTGGGAGAAAACAATCGGGTGAGTAGGCTTTTGTATTCTTGGGAATGACATTGTATGAATTATTATCCCTAAGATACTTTTAGCAACCTTGGATAATATCTTAAGTTGTCACAAGCTTGTGTAGGGATAAAGTGGGAAGGGATTTTCTTTGTGTTTTGTATGAGTTGATATCGAAGGAAGTAAGGCAATGGAATAATGAATTCTTGGTTTCATATCTTAACATGTATGCTCATTGATTAACTAAGGTGGTACAAGTTCCCTTATATGCATACATGAACTCGCAAAGACATATTCAAGATACATTGGTAAAACGTGACAACTATCACTCATCTTTGATATACGTATTTACACTTATTTGACGCAAACTTCTAGTTGCTTGGTGCCCTTTTACTTCAAATAATAATTTTTAGCGCACACGGTTTTACTAGGTGATTTAAATGAAAAGTTACGCGTATAAGCCTAAAATGAATAATGACGATAGACGAAGTGATTAGAATGACCTGAAAATGTGGAAATGTTACAGACTTCCCCCGTTAAATGAGCTTTGTCCTCAAAGCTTTCAGACGAATTGCTTGACGAAGGTACAAACTTGGTGAAGAGATGAGGGTATGTCTTCTTGAATTGATCCTTGCGTTCCCAGGTAAATTTAGGACCTTGTTTAGAGCTCCATCTAACCTTAATGATGGGAATGCGACTTCTCTTTAATCGTTTCATTTCACGATCTACAACTTCTACTGGTTCTTCCACAAAGTGAAGCTTGTCATCAACATGTAGTTCTTCTAATGGAATCACAAGTGATTCATTAGACAGACACTTCTTCAAATTTGACACATGAAATGTGTTATGAACTCGAATTAATTGTTGTGGTAGCTCAAGTTAATAGGCAACAGTTCCGACTCTCTCGATCACCTTGAAAGGGCCGACATACAGAGGGTTTAACTTCCCCCGTTTGCCAAAATGCACAGTCCTTTCCAAGGTGAAACTTTTAACATGACTCTGTCACCAAGTTGATACTCTAACGGTTTACGTCTAATGTTGGCATAGCTATTTTGTCGGTCACGAGCGGCTTGAATTCTGCTTTTGATTTGGACGATCTTCTCGGTGGTTTCATGAATTATTGTAGGACCAGTAAGCTGATCATCTCCAACTTCTACCCAACACACAGGTGATCGACACTTTCGCCCATACAGTGCCTTAAATGGTGCAACCTTTATGCTGGTTTGGTAACTGTTGTTGTAGGAGAATTCCACTAACGGTAAATGTCTAACCTAACCCTTTCCAAAATCTAACACGCAAGCGCGTAACATGTCTTCCAAAGTTTGGATGGTCCTTTCACCTTGATCGTCGAGTTCCCAAAGCCTTATGAAGTGCTTTCCAGAATAGTGACGTAAATTTACTATCACGATCAGAGATTATAGAAACAAGTACACCATGTCGGGTGACTACTTCTTTCATGTAAAGCTTCATTAATTTCTCCGTAGGATCAGTTTCTCTCATTGGTAGGAAGTGAGCAGATTTTGTAATATGATCCACGATCACCCAAATGGTATCATAACCGTTTGCCATCTTAGGGAGTTTAATGACAAAATCCATGGTGATTTTCTCCCATTTCCATTCTGGAATCTCTAGTTGGACTAGCAAACTAGACGGTTTTTGATGCTCTGCCTTGACTTTAGAACAAGTCAAGCACTTGCTAATATAAGTGGCAATATCTGCCTTCATGTTAGGCCACCAATATAACTGCTTCAAGTCCTGGTACATCTTGTCAGAACCCGGATGAATAGAATATTTTGACTTATGGGATTCGTGCATGATTAGAGTCCTTAAGTCGCCAAAACATGGTAACCAACTCCTGTTGTTTAAACACAAGGTTCCGTCCGCATGGGGTTTCAATCTTTCTTTTGTAAGGTGGCTCAAGCACTTGCTGCTTTGAAAAGTGTAACAACCAAGGTAAAAGCCAATGTTGTAGAAGAAGTATACCAATTAGTGCTGCCAGTACAAAGGTTAGTGCTGCTACAACTACAACAACTGCTACAACTACAACAACTGCTACAATTCCAACTCTAAGGAAAGGAATTGTCATTACTGAGCTGGGTATATCTACAACAACAACAATTTCCTCACAACCATCATAGGTAAAAGTTCAGGACAAAGGCAAAGGAATTATGGGAGAACCTGAGAATCCTTTGAAGAAGAAAGATCAAATCAGTTTTGATGAACAAGAAGCTATCAAATTACAAGATAAGTTTGATGAAGAGGAGAGACTTGCAAGGGAGAAATATGAAGCCAATGTAGCCTTGACTAAAGAATGGGATGATATTCAGGCTAAGGTTGATGCTGATTACCAGTTGGCTCAAAGACTGCAAGCTGAAGAACAAGAATAGTTCACAACTGAACAAAAAGCCACATTGTTTAAAGAACTCATAGAGCAAAGAAGAAAGCACTTTGTAGCTAAAAGAGCAGAAGAGAAGAGGAACAAACCACCAACCAAAAATCAACAGAAGAAGACCATGATTACCTACCTTAAGAACATGGAAGGTTGGAAGCACAAAGACTTAAAATTTAAAGACTTTGATTCTATTAAAGAATTGTTTGACAAAGCTTTTAAAAGGGTAAACATGTTTGTAGATTATAGAACAGACTTGGTGGAAGGTAGTTCAAAGAGAGCAGGAGATGAGCTAGAACAAGAGGTCACTAAAAAGAAAAAGGTGGATGATGTTCAAGAAGCAGCTGAAGTGGATGATGATCAAAAAGTAGATAAGATTAAAGAGCTCATGGAAATTATTCATGATGAAGAGGAAGTAGCAATTGATGCTTTTCCTTTGGCTACTAAGCCTCCAACCATTATTGACTGGAAGATTCATAAAGAAGGAAAAAAAACTATTACCAGATCATCAGAGATGATGGAAGTTCAAAGATGTACTTAGTTTTCAGTCATATGCTCAAAAGCTTTGACAGGGAAGATTTTGAAACTCTGTGGAAATTGGTAAAAGCTAAATATGGATCAACAAGACCAGTGGAGGACTTAGATTTGATTCTATGGGGAGATTTAAAGACAATGTTTGAACCACATGTTGAAGACAGAGTCTGGAGGAATCAACAGGATTACAGAGTGTTGGATTGGAAACTATATGACTCCTTTGGAGTTCATTCCTTAAGGATGCAACATATGCACTTCACATGCTGGTAGAAAAGAGATATCCCCTTACACCTGCTATAATTACTGATATGTTAAACAAGAAACTTTAATGTGATCATTTCAGTAAAATGGCATATCAGCTTCTTAAACTTCTCACAAAATAGCTTAAGAATCAATGAAGTGTTTAGAAGCATCAACCTGGTGATTAATAAATCTTTCAATGAAGAAACTTAATGATTATGGAGATAAATATCAAGTTTAGGGGAGGATTGTTGGGATTAAAAGCTTCTTGATGCTGTTTGGAATTACTACTGTTCTTATTAATGTTAATGCTGCTTAGTCAAAGTTAGTGCTGCTGAAGAATTTAATGAAAATTATTCTAAGTGTTTAAGACTGCTGGTGAAGTAATAACTATCAGTACAAAGTTACTACTGCTAGATGAAGTTACTACTGCTAGAGGAAGTTACTACTGCTAGTGGAAGTTAAAACTGCCCAGAGACTTAAAAGAAAAACTGCTAAGTAGTTACTACTGCTAGTGTAAAGTTACTACTGCTGAAGGAGTTAATGCTGCCAGTGAAGAAGTTAGTACTGATGAGTTAGTTAGTACTGCTTATATGATTTGTATGAGATATTTTGGTAAAAGATATGTATAAGTTATTTATTTAGAAGATTATGATTACTTAGGAAAGTATTGTAAGCCGTTTAGGACTCCTTGTATATAAAAGGAGGTCCTAGGGTATAGAGATGAATAACCAACACATACCAATACACGTATCATAACAAAACGAGTTATTCATAGAATTATCATAGCTTCAAGGTCTTTGTAACCCTAATAATTTGAGAGTATTCGTATTATTTGCTTAATAATATTAGAGCTTTTATGTTTTGTGGAATTCATTGTGTTTTGTTGTTCCATTGAAAATTCTTCTTATTAAAGATTAGATTCCGCATAATCTTTAATACATTCACATAAAGTTTCTACTATAGTTGTGTTAGATTTATCTAATATAACTAAACCTTAAACAAGCTGAAGGAATTTGATCTATAGAAGTGTTGAAGTGGGACCAACAGAGAATATGGATTTGTAAAAGTGTCAATGTCAAACTCTACTTCTTCTTTATTATTTGGTTCTTCAACATTTGTAGAATTAATTGGACGAGATGTTGATTCATTGTTTGGTAAAGTACTTAGAGAGGGAGCATCTTGATCTATAGAAGTAGAGGAAGACGCGCTGGCTGTATCTGGTGGAGGTAGAGTTACAGCAGAAATTGTTGTAGATACAACACTTGGAGGTTTAAAGTATTCATCGAACATTGGTTGAAACAACAAATCTCAATCATTCTTTATAAGAAGTTTAGCTGATGTTGAAGCAACTTGGTTTTGCACGAGTCCAGAACTAATGTGTTCAGAAGTCAATCCTTGAAGTTCGAGTCCTGAACCGTGTTGTTCAGAAGCCATTTGGGTAAGTTCATCAAATTGTACGTTCATTGATTCCATTATCAGTCTGGTCCTTTTGTTATAGATTCGGTAAGCCTTTTTGGATGGTAAATAACCAATGAAGATTCCAATGTCTGCTTTAGACTGAAGTTTCACAAGATCCTCAAAATCGTTTGTTGGATAACATAAAGCAGCCAAATAAACCTAAAATACTGAATTCTGGTTGCGATCTCTAAGCAAGTTCATAATGGAGTCTTATTGTAACGGGTATAGTTTAGGGAGCGGTTTTGAGTATAACATGCAGTAGCTACAGCTTCAGCCCATAAAAATAGTAGAGATTTGGAGAAAATAAGCATGGTCCTTGCAGCCTCTACCAATGTACAGTTACGCCTTTCAACTATACTATTTTGTTGTGGAGTACGTGCAGTGGATGTATTATGAGTAATTCCTACATCATCCGTATAATTTCGTAGAGTTGATGAAAACTCGTGCCAGTTTTCGTATAAGATATCATACTTTAGCATTCTAGACTGACTTGAGCTTGCAAAAAAAATTGATAATAATCCTATGAAGCGCAATCTATCGTACTCAAAAACTCACCCAATAATACAAGATAATCATCAACGATTACAAGAATGATATCTTTTTCTGTTTTTACTTCTACCAGCATCGGTCCACACAAATTCATATGCAACATTTAAAGTTTCTCATTTGTACTAGGTTCAGGCTTACGTGGATGAAGATATCCTACATAGCATTGTCAATTTGAACATGCGAATAAGATCTTTAGTATATCTTCAACTTGGCAACCCTTGACAAGACTTGTTTAGCAAGCTATTGAGGACCGAAGTTAGTGAGAGAGACGATGGGCCAAAACCAATATTTTTGTCTACTCCGGTTTTGAGAGTAAGATAAATGAGAAGACTTCATCATTTCATCCATTGAGATTGTATAAAGATTAGAACCATGAGATCCCGAAAGTATATCAACACCTTCCAAGTTACGTACAAAACATGTGTGTTTTCTGAATTTACTTCGAGATCTGAATTACAAAATTGCCTAACAGATAATAGGTTATGACCAAGTCCTTCTACATAGTAAACTCGTGAAATTGTAATATTTCCAATATGTAGATCTCCGTATCCCATAATAGCCGCACAGTGGTCATTGCCGAATTGGACCGTACCAATAAACTTGGAAACAAAATTGATGAGCTTGTCACAGTGTCCAGTCATGTGCTTGGAACAACCAAAATCTAAATACCAAAGAACAATTTCTACAATCTGCACATAAAAGAAAAAGAAAACTATTTACAAAAGTCTAGATCCCTAACTTTTGATTGGGTCCTAGGTTGTTAGTGAACTTAGGTGACTCCTAGATAGTCAAACTTCCAGGGTAGAAGTTCCTCATTAGACAACATTCTTTCAAAACCAAAATCATGAAGATTGAATAGATGAATGTCAAAGTTTAAGAATGATCTAGAGAGGGATTCCCTGGCTTTGGCTTATCTAAGACCAAGTTTAGGAAGGTTCATCAACCGGAATTACTATGGTTGTAAGAATTTGCCCAGGAGGTACAACCATGGTAGATGTGTTTTTAGAAGGAGGACATAATTTTACTACCAAGTTAAATGTCCTACCAGTGGGAATCCATTTAAGACCTACAATTTTAAGGATCCGACCAGTTGGTTTACATTCAATATTTTCTTGTTGTTTAACATGGTTAGACTTTTTATGTTTTTGTATATCTTTAAGATATTTAACAATACAAGCATCATGATTTGCAGAAAACAAATATTCATTACAAGATAAGAAACTTTTACAGAATTCTTTGACAAAGCAACATTCTTAAGATTCGCATTACAATCTGAAACATGATTGTTCTTATTTAAACTAGACTTAGACTTCCTAGGTTGGGCTTTTACTTTATTCTTCTTGCTTCTACAGGATGGTTGCGGGATCTTATCATTCCTTGTATTGCTCCTAGGCTTTGATCCGTTAGCATCAGTATAACTTACTCTTCCTGTAGAAGGCAACATAGTGTTGTCAGTCTTTTGAGTGTTTTGCTTTACTACATGCTTCTTTATGTTATTAACTTCTGTTTGTTTTGATCTAAATGCATCTACGTAAGGCTTATTGTTCTTTTTGTGGCTTGTAGTTGGAGCCCACTTTTCATTCCCGCTTTGAGTGAAAGGGCGTGAGACACTAACATACTAACAGTTCTTGAATTCGCTCAACAAACTTACAAGCATGAACTAGATTTTCATCTAAGGGTTTTATTGCTCTAGCTTGTTCTAATAGTTCATGTAGTGTTTCTACGTGCTCATTAGTGACTTTCAGATAATCTTGATGCACAACCCTATTGTTCTTAAAGTGTGCATTGATAGGTTCAGACTCAATCTTAAGCAAACCTGGGGCAAGAACTTTAGTGCATTTTCAATTATCTTGTTGGCAGGCAAGTGTGAAGTGACTGTTTTTAACAAATCATTTTTCTCAACAACTTTTGGAATAAACTGATATTTTGGTAACAAAGTTACATAATATAGTTTATTTTCTGGAGTTGATACCTTAACAAACTTAGTATTCACACTTGTACCTTTTTGATTCGTTTGGGGTTCAGAAAACTTTTCTTTTAACTGTTCTTTTATTTTTTTGTTTTCAGAAATATGATCATTCAGTTTTTGTTGCAAAGAATTAGTTTGAAGTTTGGTTATAACATGTGTATGCTTGATTGAATCATAAAGATTCTTGTATACTAACTTAAGGTGTTCTCTTTCCTTAATGAGGGAGGAAACTTGAAAAGCTAGTGACATGTTCTAATCCTCTATTTTCTGAAACCTAGAATCAAAATCATGTGATTCACACTGAGTCACTAGAAATTTTCCTTTTAATTGAGCTAACTGGTTTTTCAACTCATTAACTACAAAAGATTTGTCTTACAATTGAGCTTTCAGATCATTTATCTTAAAATATTTGTTGTTTATCAACGAAGCATCATGTATTTTCCAAGATTAATCACAAATCATTTTTTCTTTGTTATGTTGCAAAGAGAGTTCAAGAGTAACATAATATTCCTTAAGTTTTGTAAAATGTTTTGTTAGCTCAAAAAGTGACTTGTTTGTTTCTTGTTGATCGAAAAGCACCATGTCAAGACTTTTACACTTTCCACAATTATCAGCTTTATTCAACGAATGTAAAAATGTACACATAATATCACAAGAGATATTTTCTATTAAGAGTTGGTCGTTGTTGATTAAAAGTTGTTTCTTTTCTGTTAGGCTATCATTTCATCACCAAAACACACGAAAATAAGAAAAATCTTAGAGAGAGAAAGAGGGTTTAAAGAGAGAAATAAAAGAAAGAAAATGGAGGCTTTTACTATGAGAAAATGAGAAGCAACACCCTCCTAACAGACCAGGAGGGTAGTATTTATAGTAAAAGAGACATGGACTCCTTTATGAGTCGTTTGGGCCTTTAATGGACCGAACTAATGGGCTTTAGCCCGACACCTAGGCCCAATTAGCTTAGATTAATTCTCGTAAACCATGTTTTCCTATACAAGGCTTGGGAATATTATAATGACTATATTTTTACATAAAAACACGGCTAACAATCTTCCCCTAAGGGGTAGTCATTAAACTTATGGCTTCACGTCTTGTGACGTCTTGAATCTTGGAGCCTTGTGTTCTTGGGAATTCTTTTGAAGATCCTTTAGCATGCTTGTGATCTTGGATCTTGATCTTCTACTTGATATTCTTTAACTTAATCTTGATATCTTGGTCTTTAGCCTTAACTTTATTCTTGATTTTGAGATCTTTAAATCTTTATCCTTGAATCTTATGCCTCCTTGCGATCTTGTGTCTTTACCCTCATGCTCATTGTCTTGAAAGCTTGATAACAATCTCCCTCAACATTTGTCTTTGACATGATTACTTGTACAACATGATAGATGAAATATCACTTGATCCATATGAAAGATATACCATTTTCATTGTAAGGCAATCTTGTCGATATTGTTCTTTTGAGGAAGTGCCTGTACATCAGAGTTTGCGAAAGACCTGGAAATATGTACTTGAGCTTTCATCATGAATTTATCTCTGTTGATGGATCATGAGCATGAGGTCTTAAATCTTGACTCAGCTGGAATGAGGCTGTAACACCATCACTTATACCTGAAAATTGATGTTAGTGATAAACAACAAATATTGACGAATATGGCTTTGTCATTTATCTTAGTTTGGTTACATTAACCTTCGATTTCGTGATGACCATTTTACAGTATAAATACTGTACCTGTGATCAGGTAGATTCAATTTAAAAGAACCTCCTTGACAGGGTTTCTAGCTTAAAGTGTTAGATCCTCTAACGCAATTGCATTAGATTCACCGTACTTGCTTGTTCTCATTATCGGAACGTCTCAAAGCAGACAACACGATAAGAGTAAACCAGATAGTTACTATCTTTCTAATTGAGTCATCAATTTAGTTTACTGGACCATTATGATATCCAATTGACACAAGCTTGATTCATATAGAATCTCGTAAGAAACCTACCGCAGAGCTGTTTGATGATGACTCTGGAAGGATTTCCATTCATCAATGTGAATACTAAAGAGTGTCACTTTGAATTGTCTGGCAACTATCACAAGGATACTGCATAGGACTCTTGTACAAATTATGTTCTTAATGATGAACATCAATTGTATATATTTGTGTCCTAAAGACATTTTTGATAAATCTCGTTGGCTCTAGACTCTATAAGTGCACTTTTGTTATTTGGTGATTGAAGGATGGAGCGGACAGCCACCTTTTCAATATCAACAATCTCGGAATGAGAAAACCGATAGAAGCGTGTTGATCTCCGTGAGAAATGAAACAAAACTTATTTTGAGAGAAGCCTGAGTAGCTGGAATGGGTTGCTTTGCATCACTGGGTCTATGAGGACTTGTCTTCAATATCAGAATCATCTTTGTGATTACCGATAGATTATGCATTGGCCCAGTTTCTGCCTAAGGTTGTGTGGAGGGCTTCTTTTTTCACCCTTTATCCATACTTTTCTTTTTCATTCTTCAACCCCTTCAATGTTATTCCAATACATCTTCATTATCACCATGTTGGGTTTGTTCCGATGATAACTCATGCCTTGGATAACATTCTTCCCAATCTCACTTTACTCCTTTTTTCAATCTTACCTAAGGACTTCTACTCTATCTAACGGAGTGTCCCTGGGTAGATCCCTCCGGTTCCGGCTGGATCATGAAACAAAATACCTATCCTTAACCGCCTTATAACACCGTAAGAAACAACAGTTGGTCGGTCTTTGGTATTTCCGTAGTAGCCATAAAACCATTGAAAAATCAATCAACGTGTTCGAGAAATCATTTATTACACATTGAGAGTTTTCTATATCACCAAAAAGCTCCCCCTACACATATGCATCATATTATGAAAGAGTTTTTCACATTCGAGGTCGAGAACGCACTTATATTTACAAGATCTTATCCATTATTAAGCCGTATTGATCACATTTTAATCACTATTCTCCCCTCAAAAATTGCATATGTGGTGACAATTTTTGACATAACAAGTGAATTAAAATACAAAAGAATGTACGTTGATCCACTTTTAGACTAACCAAACACTGGGAGAATAGGAAAGCATGCTGAATGAACTAATTATTATACTCCCCCTCAATAAAAGATTAGAGTGAAGCTTTGGAGTGGGAGTTTGTTGAGCACATAATTTTGAAAGATTTTGAAATTTCTTTTTGATGAAAATATCTTGAAAAATTATGCTTAACAGGAAAATATGTGAGATATATCTGATTGAACATCATTTTCCTTAGTACTTTTCTTGAGCATTCAAAACTTTGAATGTTTATATGACTTTGCTTAAGACCGAGAAGATATGAACTTCTCGTTAGTTGGATAAATGTACATAAATGAACATTTTCCTTTCTTTGGAGTCCGAGTCCTAAGCTGACATTTACTTAGAAGTCGTAGAGAAAAATTTGAAGAGACATGTTTTGAAACTTTTTAAAACTCTCGCTCGAACTTCATTTATACACCCGTGTCAATATTAATCAACATTTCTAGGTGCGTAAATGTTATCGATTGACAAAAGACATGTCAGAGAAGAGTATATTTGATAATTTTAAAATTTTTTGATTTTGTATTTTGCTTTTATAGGTTTTATATTTTTATATTTTTCTTTTTTGATAAATATATACAAAGAAATTACTATGATTTTTCAAGACGTTCAAGCTCCTGTAGAGACAAGGTGCGCGTACCAAGGCGACGAACCAAATAATTAGACCTATCCACTGGAAGGGCTTTGGTGAAGAGGTCGGCCAATTGGTAATCCATCTTGACAAAATACAGTTCAATTGTACCCTTTTCCACGTGCTCCTTTATGAAATGGTAGCGGACAGCGATGTGTTTGGTTCTTGAGTGTTGGACTGGGTTGCAGGATATGGCTATGGCTGATTTTGAATCATAATAGATATGATCTGATTGAACATCATTTTCCTTAGTACTTTTCTTGAGCATTCAAAACTTTGAATGTTTATATGACTTTGCTTAAGACCGAGAAGATATGAACTTCCCGTTGGTTGGATAAATGTACATAAATGAACATTTTCCTTTCTTTGGAGTCCGAGTCCTAAGCTGACATTTACTTAGAAGTCGTAGAGAAAAATTTGAAGAGACATGTTTTGAAACTTTTTAAAACTCTCGCTTCGACTCTCTTTACTACACCCGTGTCAATATTAATCAACATTTCTAGGTGCGTAAATGTTATCGATTGACAAAAGACATGTCAGAGAAGAGTATATTTGATAATTTTAAAATTTTTTGATTTTGTATTTTGCTTTTATAGGTTTTATATTTTTATATTTTTCTTTTCTGATAAATATATACAAAGAAATTACTATGATTTTTCAAGACGTTCAAGCTCTTGTAGAGACAAGGTGCGCGTACCAAGGCGACGAACCAAATAATTAGACCTATCTACTGGAAGGGATTTGGTGAAGAGGTCGGCCAATTGGTAATCCATCTTGACAAAATACAGTTCAATTGTACCCTTTTCCACGTGCTCCTTTATGAAATGGTAGCGGACAACGATGTGTTTAGTTCTTGAGTGTTGGACTGGGCTGCAGGATATGGCTATGGCTGATTTTGAATCATAATAGATAGGCATCTTGTTAAAGTGAAAACCATAATCTGTTAATTGTGTCCTCATCCAAATAACTTGGGCACAACAAGCGGATATAGACACATATTCTGCTTCCGCGATTGACAGCGCCGTACAGTCTTGCTTTTTTGATGACCAGCCCACTAGCTTTTCACCTAAGAATTGAGTTCCGCCGGAAGTACTCTTGAAGGAGTCTTGACATCCCGCATAATCAACATCTAAAAATCCAGTTAGTTCAAAACCAGAATCCTTCGTATACCAGCGACCTATATTAACGGTTCCCCAAAGATAGCGAAAGATCCTTTTAACCTCCTTAAGGTGCTTCTCGGTTGGCTTAGCCTGGTACCGAGCGCATAAACAAGTAGCGTGTATAATGTTCAGTTTTCTTGACGTAAGATACATTAGGGCACCAATCATGCTACGATATTTCGTTGCATCGACTAGAGTCCCATTCTTGTCAAGCTCGTCTTTGATCTCCATTAGAGTTCTAACGTGATCACAAGTTTCCATTCCATATTTTTTAAGGATTTCTAACACGTAGTTGGACTGGTTTATGAAGATGCCATGAGGGGATTGGTTAACTTGTAAACCAAGGAAAAACATCATTTGCCCCATCATCGACATTTTGAAGCGGCTTTTCATAAGGTCAACAAATAGTTGGGTATACCTAGGGTTTGTAAAACCAAAGATACTATCATCTACATAGACCTGTACCACTAAGATGTCGTCATCGATGCGTCTTATAAACAGCGTTGGATAGTGCCTTTGTTGAAGTGATTCTGTTGGAGAAACTTTAACAATTCATCGTACCATGCCCTCGGTGCTTACTTTAACCCATATAGTGCCTTCTTTAGCTTGTAGACATGACTTGGATGATCAGCATCGATGAAACCTTCAGGTTGACACACATGCACGTCTTCTTTTAACGTATCATGCAAGAAAGCAGTTTTCACGTACATTTGAAATATAGTGAACGATTAGTGTGCAACATAGGCTAAAAATATCCTGATAGCTTCCATCCTAGCAACTAGAGCGAAGGATTCTTCAAAATCTATTTCTTCCTCTTGGCGGTACCCTCTCACAACCAGACGAGTCTTGTTTTGGATGTCCGTGTTCTCTTCATCATGCTTGTTTTTGAATAGCCATTTCAAAGTAAGGGGTTTTATGTTATCTGGAGCAGGAACTAACACCCATACATCAAGCCTTTTGAACTGGAGAAGCTCTTCTTTCATTGAATCAATCCATGCAGGGTCGGTTATAGCCTCTTTGACATTTCTTGATTCCATAGTGCTCATAGTCAGTGCGTAGATGCACATGTCACCATCTGTTCGCAACTGATTTTTTCAAAACGAGTCGTGAGGGTTTTCCTATCACGTGTTCTAAGGGGTGATCCTTAGTCCTATGATATTCGTGAGGGTATGGTTGATAGAATGCATGCATGTTTGATGGATCCACATATTATGAAGATGATGATTCAACAATAGTTGTGGATGGCGGAGCAAATGGATTTACAAACTTATTCTCATCGAGCATAACATTCAGAACATTATCAGCAACTGTTTGTGGTTGGAGTGGAGGTTGATTATCTTGTTGCTGAACATGTTGTTGTTGTGGTTCGAGCTCGTCAGCATCCTATGAAGTGATTAGTGTAGTTGTAGTATGTGAAGGTGAATTTGTTGGTGTCGAAGTGATATCTGCTATTGTTGTAGATGCCTTTGGAGTTTGAAGAAATTGAGGTGCTTGAGCAGCCGACGTAGTTCTTGTAGCAGCTGACGGTTGACCACCAAAATAATCATCATACATAGCTTCAAACAAGAGATCCAATTCATGTTCAGTTAATTTTTGAGTTGTTATTGTTGACGGGGCATAAGTAAGCTCGAGTCCTGAACTGATTTTTCCAGAAGTCATGCTTTGAAACCCGGGTTTTGAACTGCGTTGTTCAAAAGCCATAGCTGAAAGCTCATCGAATGTCACATTCATCGTCTCTATGATTTTCTTTGTCCTTCGGTTGTAAACTCTATAAGCACAGGAAGTAGCAGAATAACCAATGAAAAAGCCTATATCACCTTTTATACGAAGCTTCTGAATGTCCCCACGGTCATTCTTGGGATAACAGAGAGCCCCGAATACATGTAGAAATGAGATATCTGGTTTTCTGCCATTAATGAGATCGTATGGTGTTTTGTTAAATCGTCGGTGAATGATGGAGTGGTTGTGAGTGTAGCACGCAGTAGCAATTGCTTCAGCCTATAAGGATAACGGTGCACAAGAAAAAATCAACATTGTTTTAGTAGCCTCCACTAACGTCCAGTTTCTTTGTTCCATGACTCTATTTTGTTGAGGTGTTCTGACAGAAGACGCTTGGTGAGAGATGCCAACACTATTAAAATATTCTTGAAGCACTTGATTCTTGAATTCTGTGCCATTTTTGGTTCTTACGATAATGACTGGAGCTTGCAGAAGAACTGTAATTTTCTTCAGAAAGATGTTAATCTCTTCTGGTGCCTCATCTTTTGATCTGAGAAAGTGTACCCAAGTGTAACAAGAGTAATCATCCACTATCACCAGAACATACCGCTTCCCATTTATGCTTTCGACTCTCATTGGACCATACAAATCCATATGGAGAATGTGTAACCTCTGCTTAGAATTTGGAACTGGTTTGGGTGGGTGAGATGCCTTCTTGCTTTTTCCTTGCTCACATGAGGGACAAAGATGTGCTTTATAATATTCGAATTTTGGAAGACCGGTGACGAGATCATTTTTAGCAAGATCATTTATGGTGTCAAAATTAAGGTGGGATAAACGTTGATGCCATAATCAAGACTTGGTAAAAGTAGCACGAGCCATGAGGCAAATTGGAGATGCAGAGGACATTTCATGGAGATTAATGGTGTAAAGGTTTATTGTACGATTTCCTTTCAACAAATCAACTCCTTTAAGATTTCTGACGAAACAGGTGTTCCTTCTAAAATTGATCTCTAGATCTGAATCATAAAACTATCTAACCGAGAACAAGTTGTTCCCCAAGCCATCAATAAAATAAACCCTGGTGATCAATATATTTCCCCATTGAAGATCACCATAGCCCAGAATAGCAGCAATATGATCATTTCCAAAGCGGACGGTTCCCAAGAACTTCAAGACAAAATTTATAAGAAGCTTCAGATTTCCTGGCATATGCTTTGAGCACCCCGAGTCGACGCACCATAAACAAATTTGGATGACATGCCAAAGAAAAAGTAGAATTTGGAAACCATTTTCTTGTAGGTTCCTAAGGGTTAGAAGTACATGCATTATCACCTTTAGAGCAGTCAAACTGACTCTCTGATTTACTGGATTCAATTAATTTACCTTTAAGGTCAAACATTCTTCTAGTAGGTGACCACCTAAGGCAAGTTCTAGGTTTCCTAGGCTTAGATGAAGCAAGTCTTTCTTTGGACCCTACCTTCTTAGGTTTCATGACCGTTGGCTTATGTTTATTTTGATTTGCAGTTTTTGAAGCATTAGCATATAAGTTATTTGCACGAGAATTCATGCCATTCACATAATTAAGCACACAGACATCATGATTAGAAGTAATTAAACATTACTTACACATAGCACAAACAACCTCAGATTTATCATTTTGAATATCAAGCTTAATGTTATTACATTTAGATGAAATATGTTTCTTATTATTAGAAAGTGGTAAATTCCTATGGTGTTCTTCAACTTCCACTTCTTTATTCTTGATGCAACTACTCTTAGGCGCAGAGGGGACCCTATCATTCTTTGTATTGCTCCTAGGCTGTGGCCTTCTAGTCTTAGCAGTATTGTCTACTCCTATAGAAGACAAACCATTTGAGTCAAAATTAACATCTTTCTTAGTGATGACATGAGGTTGTGAAATAGTGATTGGATTTCTCCTAACACTTGCTCTAACTTTGTTGATAGGCACAAATTTGTCTTCCTTATAAGTCTTAAACGGATTAATCCTAAACATTCCAGGGGCAATCACTTTATCATTTGTCATAAGTTTTGATTCTTTGGTAGAAGGTACCGAGTTTGAAGTGAATGCTTTGACAAATCATTCGTCTCACCAACCTTGGGAATAACCTTTGAATTTGGAAAAGGAGTCACAGAATAAAGTTTTGTTCCCGAGGTTGATTGATTTTCAAACTTAGTATTCACACGCGTATTGTTGGTGGTGTCCTTTTGTTCAGAAACCTTGTCAAATAACTGGGCTCTTAGCTTAGCATTTTCATAAATTGTATTATGTACTTTTTCTTGCAAAAATTCAATTATTGTTTTGGTTTGATTTCTTGTCACATTGATAGAGTCAAATAGGTTCTTGTATGTGGTCTTAAGATGAGCATTTTCTTTGGCATAATTCAAAACCCGAAACTCTAATTCTACATTCTCATTTTCTAGTTTCTGAGACAAAGGATCAAGGGTATCTGATTCACATGGAGTATCCTTACTCTTATCCTTGAGATCTCCTAACTAAGCTTGCAACCGTTCGATCTTTTGTTGCATGTCATTATAAGCTTTATCATACGAGATCTTGTCATATTTTCATTTTTCACATTTTGTGTACCAATTATTCTAAAGAACAACATATTATTTTTCATTTTTAACAATGCAATTTTCAAGTTTTTCTTTCATACGATCAAGCTCAGTTTGGAGATTTGATGTATCTACATCAGAATTACTTTGCACAATCGACATAATATCCTGACTGACAACTGCTCTCAAAAGACGCTCAATTTTAAATTCCAAATTCTTGTGCTTAGCAAGAGATTCATCAGCTTCTTTTGCAAGAGATTTGAAGCCTCGAACAAATTTGGCTGCTTCTTTCAAAAATTGTATTTTGAAATTTCAATTTTAGCATCAACTTGGTTGACGATAGGGAAAATTTCATCTTTTACAATTTTGTAAAGCTCTTGATGAGCAGTAGACGACCAATTGTGTATATCTAATAGTCATAATGGTACTTTTTACCTCATTTAGAAATTTTTGTGCAACACTTGGAGAAGTATCATCCGAAAACTCTTCATTTGGTATTGAAATTGATTTTGAAACACTGGCCGTTTTGGAAGTATTTGAAAAATACCACTCTTCACGTGACTTGGCCTTTTGAGAAACAAAAACCTCTGAAATTTGATTAATTTTTGCATAATTTGCCGGTTTTATTTCTTTATTCAATTGTTTCATTTTTAAGCGACTCTCTTGAGCAAGTTGTAGTGTCTCCTCCGAATCATACACAACAGGAGGATCATGCTTTTCTAATAGAACTTTGCCATTATACAAACTCTGTTGTTTTTGCTAAGCTTGCTTGAGATAAAAAGGATTTTGATAACCCAAAGCCATTTTCTATTCAGTGTGGTAAAACGAGTCTAGCTTAGGTGAAAGCATGTGCATCGTTTGAATCAACTGACCCGTTTTTACTAAAATGTTATCTAATTCCTTTATCTTATTCTCAAGTTGAATTTGTTTATCAAGAAGCTTGTCTTCGCGTATTTTGAAATCAGACTTAAACCTTTTCTTTTCTTCATTAAGAGAGGAAACAATTGACTTTTCTTTTGAAAGCTGGTTATTTAAATTTGCAATTTCCTGATTCAAAGTCATTATTATGTTAGCAGAATTTAAGTGAAGTGCATTTATCTTTTTATTAAGACATTGCTCTTAATAAATAGACTTTTGATAACACATTTCAAGTTTGTCATATTTCTCTTGATTGATTTCAAAAAACTTTTCTTGATTTTTATATCTAGCATGCTCAGTGGTCAATTTAGCATTTGTTTCTTTCATTTTGCGATTGACCGAGTTGACTTTCTCAACTTCAATTGCCAAATTATTATATAATGATTCAAAATAAGAACGTGTTTCCTCAACAGTAGCAGGATGTTGTTCTACTGTTCCCCCACTTTGTTCCACACTAAAAACCACAGAGATAACATTACTATCATTTTGTTGTGTTTGGTGTGGTTCAGGAATGGGCTCGAGTATCTCAGTATACTGCTCTTCTTGAGTAAACATATTAAATATATCATTATCATAACAATTTGTATCATGGTGTACCTCAGCTGATCCATCTGAGTCATAGACGGGAGCTTTGTCAGTCCGAGTACCCAATGTCAATGCTTGCTGCAAATTAGCCATCAAGATGCAGTTTGCATTGACTTCCTCAATCTCATCAAGATCTCCTGCAGCAGCCATGAAATCAAATTTCTCAACTTAGAGTTGGATCCCTGCCTCTTCCTTTTGAGCAATCAATAACTGTGTCTGAAGATAAGCAACATCCCTTTTTCTTTGTCTGACTGTGTAGTTCCTAGCAAGATGACCTAATCCTTTGCAGTTGTAACATCGTATATAATTTTCGTTGTTCCCATTACCGTTACCTTCAGCCCATGCTGCTACAAAATTACCATTCCCATTCCGATACACATTTTGATGAGCAATCCTCGAAACAGGTGATTGTGACACCCTAGGCAAATCCCACATTGGCTATGGCCTGGAGAGATACTGGGTTCATAAGATAACATTCGCTTTACAATGACACAACGCGTTTTGTGGTCTACTGCAAGTGGGGTTCCTAGGAACTGACAGTTAAGCGTGCTCATGTGAAAGTAGTACTGGCTTGGGTGACCTGCTGGGAAGTCTTCACATGAGGGCCACAAAGCAAAGCCGTAAGCCTGAGGGCAAAGCGGACAATATTGTGGTCTACGTAAGGCAGGGTGTTACAAGTATGGTAGGGCAAACCTCATCGAGGACGATGAGTCCCTAGGGGGGGGGGTGATTGTGACACCCTAGGCAAATCCCACATCGGCTGTGGCTTGGAGAGATACTGGGTTCATAAGTTAACATTCGCCTTACAATGACACAACGTGTTTTGTGGTCTACTGCGAGTGGGGTTAGTTCCTAGGAACTGGCAGTTAAGCGTGCTCATGTGAAAGTAGTACTGGCTTGGGTGACCTGCTTCGAAGTCTTCACATGAGGGCCACAAAGCAAAGCCGTGAGCTTACGGGTAAAGCGGACAATATTATGGTCTGAGTAGGCACTAGTCTTAAACCCAGATTGAGTATTTAAGCTATGAAACCATTTGATATTTAGTGCCTTCTAGGTTTACTAAAGATAACGAGTAATAGTTGTGTTTTGGTATGAATTAGATGCTTTTATATAGGTAATACCCAAATTGAAATGTTGTCTTAATATATATCTAATAATATTTAAATACACTAGTCCCTAAGATATCTTATAGAGTTTAATTAATATGGCAGAGAGAAATGGAAGGAAAGGGTTCTGGTGGTTCTAAGCAAACTCCAGCAAAGAACCCAGATGCGCCTGTTACTAAAGGGGAACTAGGTAATGAGATTAAGAGGATTATGTCAGAACACTTGCCCACTATTCTGGCTCAAAGCCAAGAAAACTTTAGGAAGGCAGAAGAAGCCAGGAAAGCTGTAGAAGATGCTGAGAAAAAGAAAAAGGTGAATGAAGATGCTGAGAGGAAGAGAAAAGCGATGGAAGATAAGAGAGCTGCAGAGGAGCAAGAAAGGAAAAGAAAGGCTGGACAATCTAGGAAAAACGCAGAAGATGCTGAGAGAGTAAGAATTGAAAAGCGGAAAGACGAAGAAATACAGAAGCCCAGAGAGACGGATGTACCTACAAGGCCTTCTTAAACTGCAACCCGACTGAATTTCATGGAGATAGCGACCCGGTGATTGTCACCAACTGGTTAAAGGAGATAGAAGACATCTTTGATATTAGTGAATGCTCAACTCGACAAAGGGTGAAGTATGCATCCCATTTGCTGAAAGGAGAAGCGCGACATTGGTGGGATATGATCAAGATAGCTCGTGGTGATGATGCTGCAAGTGTTATGACGTGGGAGGAGTTCGAAGATTTGGTCATGGAAAATTACTGTCCCCAAGGATTGATGGATAAGCTTGAGGAGGAATTCTTAAAACTGCAACAGAATGATATGACAGTCCCAAAATACACGGCAAAGTTTAATGAAAAGGCAAGATTTGCGAAATACCAGGTAGTTACCGAGGAAAGAAAGATTAAACGATATATATGGGGTTTAAGATCCGGAATTAGGGGTCCAGTTCAACAAGCACGACCCGCAACTTTTCAAGAAGCGGTAGAGCTTGCTTTAATGGTAGAAAAGGAGAATAATCGACAACTAGAAGAAGGAGGAGACAACAAAAGAAAGAGAGAATCGAAATGACGACGTGAAAAGGATCAAAACCAATAGTGGTAAAATGGAGAATGTTGGGGAGTATAAACCATGTCCCATTTGTAAGAAAACATACAAGGGGGAATGTTGGCATGACAATTGTCGAAATTGTGGGAAGTTAGGCCACACGTCTAAGGAATGTAAAGCTGAGTGGGTTTATTTCAAATGCAAGAGTCCGGGACATAAGATTATTGACTGTCCTGAAAGAAATCTTCATGATACTCAACAAGGGAAGACAATGGGAAGAGTTTTTCAATTGTCGGCTAAGAATGCTTGAGACACTCTGTAATAGCTAGAAGATAATAAGGAAGCATGCGATGCTTAGTAGTAGCTTTAAGATCTTTATTAGTGATTCTGAATTTTCGTATTTTTGAATTTCTAAGTTCGGGTTATTTTTGTTAAAACTTAAACTCTCATTTTTATTGCAAACATTTTTAGTTGAATTTTGAGTTGCATAATAAGTCATAAGGGTTTGGAAAGAACACTACACGATGTCAAGGTACCCAAGTCTATTAGTTTAGCGTAAATTTCGTGGACGAAATTTTTTTTACAGGGGAAGAGTTGTAATACCCGTAAAATTTATTAAATAGAATTAGTGTTTTATTTAACTATTAGTACTAGATGTAAAGTAAGTAATGTTTTAAAGGAGGTGTTTTACACTAACAGATAATGAATGGGGTTAACATGTAGCTTTATAATTTATAATAAAAAAACGTGGGTTGAACTAGTCAATTAGATAAGGGATACTAGAATCCGATTTATTTGTGATATCAACGACATTTTCTGTTCTAGTGGACTTATAAGTATCACAACTCCCAACTCAAACGCACGATCTAATAATAAACCATACAACAAGAGGCGACAGTGAGAAGGTTAAAGGAAATTTTTTTTAGTTCATGGTTTTTTGTTATCAACCAAGTAAGGTAACATTTTCCTTAAATTGAGTATTTAGATGTACAATTATCATGGCATGTTAATTAGAACATTATTCAGTTTGTCGATTTTTTATCGCATGGAACAAAATAGGTTTCGCTACTTGTTTCTATTTTGATGACATGATAAAAGTGCTAGAGTAATCAAACTAAACTTAGCTTCTTTGCACATGCATCAAACTGTTCATGTGACTTAGATATGGTTACAACTATACTATGTAAGCTTAATCTTTATATTTAATTATAAACAAAAGACTTTGTTAATAGTGTAAAAGAGATGGGAAATGGTGGCTTGATATCTAACTGCTTATTAGTTGCTCTTATTATAGTTTAAGTGTTATATATGGACGTTAAACATGCTGCTAGTTATACTTAGAACTTATGAGCCACAATTATTGCTAGTAAATAAATGAATAAAGATTTGGGGAGATTGCTTATGATAAATGTTGAGACAATGAAAATGATTATTGTAACATCCGGCAATTTTCGAAACTTTAAATGTCTATGTTACCTTTTGACATTTTGGGTCCGGTTCGAATTTTTTTTAACATTTGGACTTTTTACCGTCGCATAAAAACAATTGCCGCGTAGCCTGTAAATTTCAAAACACATTTAAATAATAAATCATAATTATTATTATTTATCTCTCATTTATAAACTAAACATTTGCTCGGTTCCTGAGACTTTCAAATTACATGTGAAGGGGTACACTATTGAAGAATATAACAATAGTGTTACTTCCTAATACTATTTGCTATCATTGCTATTCCTAGCACTATTTGAGAATATATACTATTCTTAATACTATTCATAATACTATTCCTAATACTATTCCTAGCACTATTTGAGAATATATACTATTCCTAATACTATTCACACACAATCAATTGGGACCATGATATCCATAACTACACATAAAGAAATGCGTCATTGAAACACTGCGTACAAAATTTAGTTAGGATGTTACATTGTTATTCTTAGTAGAATAAAGACGACGCGTTTGCGCCAACAAAGTGAACATTCTCTAACGACTCCACAAATCCCACTTTTTAGGTAGTTCTTCATGGCTGCTTTCTCCTAAATTGCGCGCGGTTTGCAACTTTTACTCAAGAACGCTACTATCCAACAGATCATGCACAAATTTGTTTTACAAATGACAACGTCCCAAGTTTTTAACAACATGTTTTAGATATATTCGATAATATGCACAAAACGTATGTGAATCCTGTTCCCAATAGTTTATATGCGAATGAGCATATATAATTCTCTAACACCCCCACTCCCGTGCGCAATCGATGGCGCTATTTAGTTTGATATACCAGTCTATACGTTGAAGCTTCAACCAATGTTACGTAGAAAAGAGCAAACCGTTATAGGGGTTTGCCACAATAAAAGAGAACTATATATTGCATAAGAGCCAAACAAGGTCGGTGTTTAGCCATTTAATATACAATAGAGGAAATATTGTAAGAGCAAAACAAGGCAACGGGGGCGGTCTCGAGGGCGGGGGAGGGGCGCGCGGGTTTGCCATTTATATACAAAAGAGGAAATATTGTAAGAGCAAACAAGGTCGGGTTTGCCATATAAAAGGAGAAAATATTGTAAGAGCAAACAAGGTCGGGTTTGCCATGAGAAAGTGGGTTACTTTATTAATGAAGAATGTCTTATAAATATGTTGAATTGTTGGACCGTTGAAGCGAATGAATATATTAAAATTTGGTATAAGATTTTTCTAAAGTGGTACTACAAAACAATCGCAGGGTTATAAAAAGTTTGTTGATATGTAGAAATCGAATAAGAATATGATATAAAATGAATAGCACTTATATGAACCCTTGAATAAAAATTAGCAAAATTGTTTTTACAAGTATGTTATTATTGGAAAGAGTTTTTGATTTCATCAATTTGATTGTAATATGAAAACCGCCATGAATTCCACTAGGCCTTTGGCTCACCAAAACTCTTTTAAAATTTTGTGCAACCCAGATAAGCTGCCTATAGAACCAAGAGATTTTTTTTTGGGACTAACTAAGAGTAGACAGCATTCCCCGCTAAGATAAGGAAACTTAGAAGGTATATTGAGGGTAAATTGCCCCGCTAAGGTCGGGTTGATACAGTTGGTAAATAAGCCCATTCCTGATTGTCTAACATGTTTTGACATACCCCGGATGCCCTGAAACTCGCCAATTCTGAACAACCTGATTCTTTTGACATTCTTGCCTAACCTATATTAAGTAATCACCATGCTACAATGGAGCTTCTCGATATTCTAGCATAGGTATACTGTCCAAATTGCAGTGTTCCATCATTACCCTCCAACCACATACTGCAATCAATCTGTTTCTTGACCAAATTACAATACACTAAGCAGTGCATACATACCACTCAAACGCCTGTTAACGTCGGGATAGATAGAAATTCTCTTTCGGGGTTGTTGTTTGTTTTGTGTTGAGTAGTATAGCTATAGAAGCCATTACATTAGTACAATGCCATGATCATTGCAGACGAGGAAGACTCCTGTAATGTCTTTGGATTTGGTATACTTGGTTGTTGACATCGTAGATTTGTGTTAAAATTGAAGTTGTGGGACTGTAGTTTGTTATTGGGATTGTGGTTGAATGCATGTAGCGGTAACTTGCATGGTACAGAAACGACTAGGTATGGCGTCACAAGTCCAAAAACAAAGCATGACGAAGATATACATATGGTTCGCACGTCGAGATCACTTTTTGGGTCGCCTATCCGTTCACTAACAATGATGCGCGCCCACATTCAATAGGTCACACATACGTGAAGTTAGGGCAGTTTACGTTGCCGCTATTTCTCTCAAATTGAAAAAAGAAGCTTGGACCAAGAAACCCGAATATTTGTATAGACAAAATGCTTAGGCACAGTTATTGCTGGATTAATCATATTAGTGACTTTAACACGCTTGAGTTAGTCACAGCGAATGTTTTTTGAGAGTAACAATTATCGTACCCGTCCTTTTGGCCACCATAAATATATAATAATATGTGACATTTGAGATGATTTATTTAACGTTCATGTTAATTATGAGTGTCGATAATCTTCAACGCTCCTGTGGCCAACATGAACTATATACTAAATGATGTCAACGATTGTGACTATATTCTTAGTCACACAACGGTGTTGTTTTCTTTCATATGCGGAGCTCAGTCACTCAACTACTAACCTCTAGTACCCATAAATAAGCAGTCCACTGTTGACTTTCAATACAGAATCCATTATTAACTATCAACTTTGAACCTTAAATTACTTTTGATTGGTAAGATATAAACTACAAATTACATGATCGCAAAAATATAATTCAGACAATAGAATGAATTATTAATAGAGCGTATGATTAATACGTACAGAATATCTATACAAAGTATAAAAGTCACTATACAACACAAACACACAAAACATAATATTAAGGTCAAAAATTTAAAAAGAATAATGGAACAATGGCGAAAGTCGATCAGTGGACACACATTTGAGGGAAAACGAGGAGTATAAATATAAATACAAAAAGAGTAGGCCCAAAAGATTTCAATAAGTGGTTGACCATAACTCTTCTTTAAAATCAAGTAAAAATTATCGTGTATTTCAATGTGACTTTTCAGTTCATACCAATGCGGCACATGAAATTATTTATGTCGTAGTTTTGAAGCTCTTTTTTTGTAATATTAACTAGTCACACACAAACCAAAGATTTTCTTCTAACTCCTGAGGATTTACTACCTACTACCCAACGACATTACCCAAAACGAGTACGGGGACCCAAAAGATGTTAATAAGGTGACCATATGCACTGTTTAAAGCTCAAATGAAGTGATGTATTGTATTGGTTCGTGACGTATGTAGCTGCGTTCATCCAAATAGATCCACTAACAATGAAAATATCTTAAGAATAAATTGCGTGCGTTGGCGTACTCTTGTGTGTAGAATACAAGTTTATCACAACACCAAAGAACATGTTTCTTTTTAAATTGGATAGTTCACATGAACCAACAGTTAACCAAAAAGTGGCCAAAAGTCTAAACTACGTGTCGACCATATCTGTTGTTAAAAGCACAAGAGGCAACTGAGTATTTTGAAAGGCTCTAAGAGACTAGTCCATTAATTCATTCACATCTTGGTCCACATGCTTACGGACTTTTAAGCTAAAGATCGTGGCACAAGTCTGAATAACAGAAATTTTAAATCACATCAAAGCTTGACTCATAACTGGTTTGAGTATATTCATCTAGACCATATACTATATCGATTATAACCAAACGCTACGGTTCAACACTTAAAATGTTACATAAGAATGCTAACACACATAAAGATCATATGTTTCAAAAAAAATAATAAGATGAAAAAATTTGTATATTAATTTGTACTCTAAGTTAAACATAAAAAAACTTTTATAAGTTTCATCACTAACCAAAATAGTCACAATAAAAGAGAATTTTCAGATTAAAAAGTCTAAGTGACAAATTAAAATATATTTAAATAAAAAATATCACTAACACCTTCACAACAACAACAGAACTATAGATACTAAGAGTGATCCAATAAGTTGAAAAGCGTGAACCACATTAAGTAGTGGCATCTTTTAGTCAACAAAATAAATAAATACAATAATTATGTGTCATTATATATATAACACAAAATCTAAATAATAACAGATTTATACATATTAAATATAATATACATATATAAAACTATATAATATAATATAATATCTATATATATATATATATATATATATATATATATATATATATAACAGAATTAAAAACAAAAAGAAATTTCAAATTGAATAAAACTCGAATGTATATAACTGAACCAAATATACAATTGTAATGTCGTACATAATCAAATTCTCAACTACCATAATTTAAAGACTTATGACTCTTCCCCGTCCTAGCTTGCCGTTGCATGGTTTCACGAGAGACATAATTTTTGCGCTTCGATTGTAATTTTGGTGCAGAATTGTAATCACTAATCTTTTGTATCGTAGTTGGTGGTGTAACCTGCAGTAAACAAAAAACGCTTGTATCAAACATTGAATTAAATATGAAGAATTATATATATGTAGGTTGAAAAAACACATGTATGTACCTCCTCATCAAGAACAACTTGATTCTTTGGCCATGCAAAGAAACCACCTACGCCATCCTTAACTGTTTTTAACCCATTATTTCCTACGTCCGGTATGCATGCTGCATCCACTAACGATGAATCAATTGACACTTTGTAGCAATCATTTGGGAGTGCTTGGTTATGCAGCATTTGTTTTCCATCAGACTTGTATACGGTACCCAAAGCAACAATATTTGATTTCTTTAAGTGCCACAGTTTGCACTTAGATGCCTAAAAAAAGAATTTTTGCATGTATATATCAGAAATTATTTAAACAAAAGAATAACAAGACACATGTTGAAATACATACTGTTGGTAGTTCTTGTGTTGGAGACACATTTCCTTGCGATTGGGAATCTTGAGACCCGTTTCTTCGTGACTTAGGCGTTTTCTTAGGTCCGACAGTTTTAACAGGTTCCTATATGTATATATAAAACACGGTACATTAGTCATGTATGTAAAATTCAAAAATCAAAACCATTGTTTCCATTACCTTTTCCGAAGTTACAAGCCCATTAGACTTCTTCTGAATTCTCGCATCTTTATCACGTACAACAACACTTGACTGAGTTTCGTCCACCTCATAAGCGCCCATTGGAGTCACCTGCAATATAAATTAAGAAATACATTGACTCATCAGTTTATGTTCAGTGCCTGCTATCATTAGCATCAGTGGTGTTAGCATTAGAAAATGAAATTGTTAACAACATAAGAAATGGCTTACATTTGAGGCTACTTTCAATTAAGATGACAAATTCAACTGCACCCCTTGTGCAGCCAACTGATTCATCAGTTGACTAAGCATTCCCTTTGTTTTTGTCATCTCATTGGATAATTTATTGACCAATACATGTTGGGAATAAATCTTCATCAAGAGTTAATACTGCCAAGGTATAACTAACAGTACTAATGGAGTTAGTACTGCCAGTACAAACTTAGTACTGCCAGTGTTAGTTAATACTGCTAGAAGAAAAGTTAATATTGCTGATGGTTAATGTTGCTGACTTGGAGATAAGGATGCAAAGAGATAAATATGGAATGTATATCTTATATATTTTAGGAAG
>BQNB010060274.1:1749-36992 GCA_026074375.1 Tanacetum coccineum
AAAAGTTGTAAAAAGGTTTTACACATTATACAACTTATGTTCTAGTCTAAATAAGCACTTTAGGGTCTGTTTTATGGTTCGTCTTATTCATTAAGCAAATAAGCCTTGCTAATGGGCTTTCAGGCCTAATATGAACCCAAAATAGCATTTGAACATTTAGGCTCGGTCTATTAAGGTCCATTAGCATTGTTTAGGTCTAATAAGGTTATTAAACTTGTATAAACCTAAAAATAAGCTGTTTAAGCTTGTTGTGGATTATTGGCTTGTGTTTGGACTCGTTAATGGGCTAACAAGCCCATTAAGGGTTCGACTAGGTTCCTAATGATATTTTAAGGTCTATGTGAGTCCAGTAAGCATGTTTAGCCCCGTAATAAGCTCGTAGAGCTTATTAATATGCTATGGACTCCACCTTCATGGTCTGTTGGGCCTGGTTGGGTTTAAACGAGCCCAGATGTGGTCCATTAAGTTTACTAGTTATATTCTAGGGTGTTTAATCCTTCATTAAGCACTCGTTAAGATTAGTTATCCACGTTTAATCACATGTACTCGTCCTGTGAGCTAATGTACGCGTTCCCAAGCCAAGACATTTCATTTTTGTGACAAGTTAACGTATAAGATTTGTATAATTTGAATATATAGGGTGGTTTTCATATAAGTTACCATCCTTGTATTTTAAACATAAGGCTTAGACCTTAACTCAATATTTAACCTTGTTTCATACATGTTAGCACCACACAAGTTCATGTATAGGTAATATACGTGCATGAATCATGCATGGGTTAAACCATGCACGTTCATGCTCACGTAGGTTTGCTAGTTATTAACATACACGACCCATATAACTAGTTAGGAAGAACAACAAATAAGATATGACATAAGGAAGCTTAGTTCGAATTACAAAGGGTCCTAAAGTCTTGAATGTGTATTGGGTAGTTAACCCAAATTCGTTCACATCCAAACGTGTATAAACCCTAAGCTTCAAAGCTTTGTATACCCGAATCCTTGCTTGTATACTTCTCCAAATACTCTTATATGCGAACTTAATACACCTTGTGTGCTTAGTTATGAAATATGGATGCATATGGGTTCGGTTTTATTATGAGCCGAATGTAAAAGAGATGTATGAGGAGGGTTTAGCCTTGCGAGAGAGTTTGAGAGTTTAAGAAATGTGTTAAGTGACAATGTGAGTGAGTATATATAGGCTCATGACTTAGTTAGTTTCCCTTAGTTCTTGCCTAACCAAAAACGAACCCTAAGAAGTGGTTTTATAGTTTCTAGTTAACCTTAAATGGTTTCTTGCTGAACCACTAAGTACATTTCCTTAATTACTCAATATTGGTGCAAGATTTGCTAGATTATGAAAATCTTATGGTTGTGTGTGGGATTTCTCTTAGCCTTGGCATAGGGGATAAAAGAGGCCAAAATGGTTATTAACCATTATGTAATAAGCTTAGTGGAGACAATTAGTACAAGGTTTAATTAACATTATGATGTAAAAGTACTTTAAAGATCATTAGAGGATTTTCTAGTTGGCTAAGCACTAGGGACGAATGGTTTATGGGTTTAAATTACCCATATTCGGCCAACAAGGTTTAATAACACAAGAATTTAATAAATTTTATGTCTAAGGATTAATAGTGGGTATTGGTTTGAGTCTAGGTAAGTCTAGGTATTTAATGTATTTTATTGTGAAACGTAAGCCTTTTACGTGACCAATAAAAATAAAATGCGCAAAGTTAATAATTATCTTCCTAATAATTACTTAGCACTTGCTTGACATAAACCCTAATTTATTTGGTGACCGTTTACGTTAAATGATTATTTCTAGTATACGCGATTTAGCTTAAAAGTTGAATTAAAAGTAAACGCGTGTCGGACTAAAATAAATAGTGAAGGATAATAGAGTCGTAAAATGACCTGAAATTGAAAAATGTTATAATCTCCACCCGTTAAAAGAGCTTTGTCCTCAAAGCTTAAGACCTTGTAGTGGATGACGAAGCCCGGTTTATGAAAAGTTGTGGGTATTTCTGTTTAAACGAATCTTCACGTTCCCAGGTGAACTCATTACCTCTCCTAAAGAATGCACCAACAACTCAAAGTAGCCAAACAACAAAAGACCAAGGATTTCCAAAGCAAGAATAACAAGCTGCACCAAGACCAAGAACAAGGCTCAACTTTATCATACCAAGACCAAGGAGCGAAAGAATTAAAAAAAGAAAAATGGCCAAGAATGTGTCTGGAATAGGTTCATCAAGTTCCAATGCTTATAAATTGAAGTAATTTTCCAGTGAATACTATGTTATGTATGTAACTATTAAAAACCATTTATGCACTTCTTTTGTATCTAAGTGTTGCGCAACTACTTTGTTATGGGCGTATGTCATGTAAGGATACCGTACTTGTAAGTGTGACTATTGTGCCTAATTTTCAAACATGTTAAGGCATAATACTTATGAAATGGTATCCTTTATATATTTACCTTCTCTCATGTTTGATTCAGAATTTTCACAAATTAAGATTATTGATGTTATACATATTACATGAAAAAGTTTTGACACTTAGGTATGGTATTAATTGTGTGAATATTTTGGTACCTGATGTGCGGTAGTCGTAGGACTTCTACACGAAGTTTACAACTCCCTAGGTAGTGTACCTAATCGTTGTAGTGTAGTATAGGCAAGACTTGGGGGTTGTTATCGTTCTCTAGGGGAATCGGTTGGGAAGGCTCGAACAGGGCTTAACCGAGATCTACGGGATTGAAAAGAGATTATTTTTGAAATTTTATATTTTATAGAAAGCTGTAAATCAATGGTTTGAGAGGTTGATTTGTTTAACTAATTAATAAACTAATTATAATCTAAACTACTGGTGATAACTTTATGATAAAATAATGTATTTACTTAATCATGCATTACTCATTAGATTGCTTCTCCTGATCTTGTTGCCTTGTCACACTCATGATGATCTGTGTAAGTATTTCCTAAGTCATGAACAAATTACACGAACCCGCAGTCTATTTAATATTTTATTAAGGCAACGCACAAGTAAGGTAGTATGAAGACTATTACAAGGCCCCTAAGAGTATATTAAATGCAATTGTAATATCTTAAGAGGGATCAACAAGGTAGTATGAAGACTGTTACCGATGGTATCCTTCCTACACACTCGCGTTTCCCTAGACGACTATGCCAATTTAATATCTTATGGCTAGTTTTCTAAAGCCTAACGTGCACACACATAAACATATTGAATGATTAAAGATAAATAATCTTACTTGATAATAACATGGATTAAGGTCAGTTACAATAGGGTTTTTAAGCCCTAAAGACGGCCTAAAACCTGACAAAGTACTTAGGGTTCGGCTCCCAAAAGTTATACAAAGTTACACACTTAAAACCCTAAATTCGGCTTAATATGCATAGAGAAATAGCTGCGACGGCGTCCAATTATGGTCACGACGGCGTCATAAGATAGAATCTTCTAGGTCTGATTTGAGTCAGTTACGTCCTGACGCCATCGTTAATTTCTTGACGTCGTCACTAGAAAGATTGTGACGACGTCGCTTTATGCGTGCGACGCCGTCTCCACGCACTGTTTGTACAATTCTTCAAGAGATTTGGTGTAGATCCGTAGTCTTGTCCGTTTTTTCTCTAAATGAGCCCAAGTCACGTCTATTTCCTCTAAATGTTATCCAAGTGCTAAAAACCTGAAAACAAACGATTAAGCACATAATCTAGGAATATTTGCATGATTTAAGGGGTTAAATGACCCTGAAATAGTGTATAAAATGACACCTCATCAAATACCCCTACACTTGAGATTTGCTTGTCCTCAAGCAAATGGGTTAACCTACTCTCTAAAAGCATTTTACGACACAACCTTTTAGACCTCGTAATTAAAAGCACGGAAAGCATATACTAGCACCTCACATAAGTGTTTGGGATTCTCTCTTTCACTCGGGTGTATAATAAATTATAACAACTATATTGCTTGTCCTCAAACATATGGCTTTTTCTACTAGTAAATAGCAATATTAGGGTCATTTAACCTACTCTTTATAACACAATCTTCTAGACCTCGTAATTAAAAGCACGGAAAGCATATACTAGCACCTCACATAAGTGTTTGGGATTCTCTCTTTAACTCGGGTGTATAATAAATTATAACAACTTTGGGAAACGGAAAATTAAAAAATCATTAACTATCATAGCTATAATTATCTTAGATTGGTAAGGATCAAACCCGCCACCGCTAGGCTGCAAGCATTATTTTACTATAAATAGGTTTTTTTAAAGGTTGTGGGTGTAGTGTAAGATAACATTAACGGGAACACGAAAAATGGATGGGGATAAATTATGGGGAGTGACTTTTTGGGTGAAGTTTCGGGTGAAAGTGTCGTTGGATTATTATTTATACGAATATAGTTGGTTGGGTTGCATAAGCTAAGAAACTCGGACAAGAAATACTAAATTACAAAACTCTACACTTCATCTCTTTACTTTTTCTTTTCTTGACTCTTTGATAAAACATAAAACATAAGATATGGCAGTCCGTCACATTTTTTTTCACTTGTTTTTTTATATACATTTTTTTCGTACACTTTTGCCCTGCTATTGCTTAAACATATAATACATCATGGGGGTTTATAGATACACCCCTACACTTTAACTTTTACATACTTGATAATTACAATTAACTAATAACCCAAATTGAGGCAGATCAAAATAACATGGAGATTATTGAGCTCTATTGGTGGTAATAAATTACTTCTTGTCCAATTCTTCATAAGATAAATACTACCATAAATCCAAATCATCCCAAAACAGTATTTACAAGGATAAGGACTTAGCAACCGTGTACTTAATAATTAACTTAGGTTAAAACAATAATGTACCAAGTGAGTAATACATGTAGGCTAGGCGATATTGGGTTGTAACAATTGGTTAAAGTGTGGGACAATGCTCTTCTTTAATAGTCTGGCTTATAACCAAAAAATTACGAGTAACGTGAAAATAAGGATAGGCTCTCGATAGGTTGTATAGGGGTAATCATGCACTAAAAATAAGTGCATGGAAAGGGTGTAGGATAGTTATATGATCAGGTGTATCCTATCTTAACAATTATAGGTTTAAAATAAATTGGGTTAATCCTAGTGGCCTCTTATCTGCAAATCCTAAATACTCACTAGGCCTGGTCTCGGGATGCATCACAAAAACAAGTTCTATAATTTAATATACTACCAGTACACTCATATAATTTAATACCGATACCAATGCTCCAGAAAAGGCGACAAAGACCATACGTACACATCCGTAACGACGGAATAGACTCATATGACTGCATTTGAACCTTAACTCGAGAAAAGCTAAAGGTATTTAAATTATCTTAGGTATCAAAAATGGATACCGAATTCCTATAGTTCTAATGGCGAATTGTGGGGTGAATTTAAATTTTGAGGTCTTTTTTGTGCTAGTCATATACCAATCCTATCATGAGGGGACGGGGGGGGGCTATTAATACTCGGTTTTCACCGGTGTGTGTCGTAATTTTTTTTAATTTGGGTCAGATTTACCTTTTATACTATGTTTTGATATATTACCCATCATTTTAAGGAACAAGCAAATGACAAATGAAGGAATAGTTTCTAAGGCTTATTTCCCCCCTACACTTAAGTTGAACATTGTCCCCAATGTTCTATAGAAGTACCCGTGTGAATGAATAAAGAGAAAAGAAAACAAGTAAAAGAAACTAGTACTCCCTTGGTTTGCTCAATAATGGAGAAGAAACATGTGATAACTAGTTAAATCGTCCTCCAAGAATCGTCTAATGAAACTTCCTAAGAACTTCCAAGCTTCCTCTCATCAAATATAACATGTAATCAAAGACAAAGACAACTACACCAAGCATAAAATCGACGGGATATATATATACAATGAGAGTTTAGGGTTTTGACTATATGAAAGTAGTAAAGATAGGATGAGAGTAATGATGTAATCATAGGTTTATGCAGGTTTATAAAAGAATTACAAATTTCAAATGTTGTGCAAACTATTTTTCGAAAATACTTTTTAAATTTTCTTGTAGTTGGGCTGACGACACCGTCAGGATAAATCCTAACACCGTCTCTAGCTTTTGAGAGAATTTTTATTTTCGTTCTCTTTGAAAAATTTCCTGCACGCGATTGTATAAGTTATTTCCTGTATGAATTACTGCATGAAACCTGAGATTAGTCAATACAATCATATGACTCGAAACTGAATGCGAATTAATCTAAAACATTTATGTATTTATGTTTGAATTGGTTACTAAAAACAGATATATCCCCACACATTATTTTGTGGACAAAATAATTTGATTCGCATTTAAGACGAGGTTTTTAAAGATAAAGCAAAACATGATTACAAAATGATGAATTCAAACATAAAAGAATAAATGAAAAGAATTAAAACACAAGACACTCCTAATATGCGGGAAATATAAATAGTAGGTTGCCTCCTAAGAAGCGCTTTTCTTTATTTATGAGTCTTGTAGCTAGACTCGAAGTCACACGTTATTACGTGACTTCTCCTTCATCATCCATTCCAGTCACATATTCGGGTCCAAGCTCTAGACATTATTTGTAAAGCTCTAGTATTTTGCTCATTATGTACTCCACTCCTTTTCTCCTGATCTTTCTTTTATTTCCTATAAGGTAGACTGACTTCGTGTGCTCTTTTTCTAAGTCCGAAAGCGAGTTGTATTGTTCTATCTTATGGGGCATCTTATAGGCAACTTCATTGGTCTCGTTTGTGAACCTTACTACACCTTCGGGTGGGTCATGAGTCATGTTGGATATTTCAACAAAGGGTTTTCCTAGTACTACTTAAGATAGCCTAGGGTCTATAATTGAACTGATATCCTCAACAATCATAAAGTCTGTGACATAAGTGAAGTTCCCTACAAAAACATGTATTCCTTTAATCCTTCCCATGAAATTGCTAACTCCTCCATCCAAATTTTCCCTAGGGTTAAGTTTTCTTCTCATGATCCAATTATACATCATTCGGGTCATGATACTTAGAGGGGAGTTAGAATCAATGTAGGCTTTTTCCACATGCACATATCCAATGTTGCATGGTATTTTAAGGTTTAATAGACACCCTTTTGTGATGATTGGGTTTTTTAAAAAAAAATTGAAGGGATTGGACCGCACATTAGATACTTATGGTATGCTAACTCACTTCTGGTTGGGAATATGTAAAAATACTTCACCTCTGACTCTCTTATTCCTGCATTTTCACCCACTTTGGGTTCCTCTATGTGTGAATCATCATCTTGCTGAATTATTTCAATAAACATTACGTCATTATCATCCCCTTTTGTGCAAACAATTTTTGTGTTGGATGAGTGGGGGACCAAGCCAAGCGATTCGAAGAATGAATTGAGTTTGCGGACTTTTTCGGTGATGAATGAAAACGATGGATCAGGTGGCAGGGAAGGGTTGGTGTTTATGTTTTTTAGGTCGTCCTTCCTTTCTTGCCCCTCCTCTTCTGGCTTGTCGTTGTGGATGTTGATCGAACCGTGGATTTAGGTTGAGCATTGGGGGACTTCTACATCTCTAACAAATCCAATAGGATATGACTTGGTTCCATCCGCTAACCCGAATACATGGTTGGTTTCCTCTAACAGTCCGATGTTAAGCTTTTTGAAAAGAAATAACGGGATTATGTTTACGCAAGCCCCTAAATCTACTAAAGTATCAAAAGGTTTGGAGTTCCTTAGCCTACAAGGTAGAGTGAACAGTCTGGGGTCTTCTATCTTTTTAGGCATCTCGCCTTGGATGAATGCGGACCTATTTTTGCCTAGCTCCAAGCTCTTTATGTATTTGTCCAGAATTGCATTGTACATTGGAGCATGAGCTAGGACTTTGAGAACCGGCAGGTTGAGATGCAAATCCTTAAATTCATCTTCTAAAGTTTTCTCGGGTTCTTCAGGTTGTTGTGTTCTAATTTCCGTGGCTGGTTGCGGCTTGTCTTTTTGGGAATAGTTTGACTAATTGGAACACTTTTTGACCGTATTGATCGAATTATAGGGGTGACATGAGCATTAGGGATCTTCTGTTGGGTAAGAACAAGCAGATAAAACTGGAGAGGTAGAGTTAACATTTAGTTTCGGGTTCTTAACCGTGTCGCTAAGAAGTGCTCCAGCTATTCAATCAGTGATGGCCTTCAATACCGTGTCAATTTTATTGGTCATCTCAATTTGTTGTTGTTTGAAATCGACTTCAAACTTGGACAATCTAACGTCTTGGGATGCCATGAAGTTGGAAACCAATCCTTCGAGATTTGATTGATTGTTAAAATTTTGAGGATTGTTGTTGAAGGAGCGATTCAGGATTGAACCGTTGGGTTGGAACCGGTTAGGTGAGTTTGAAAAATTATTTTAGGAATTTTAGGGCTGTCTCCACCTAAGGTTTGGGTGACTTTCCCATGACGGATTGTAGGTGTCACCAAAATTATTTTGCTCGGGCTTGAAAGTCCATAAAACGAGTTCATGTTTCTGAGAGAGATTCTCTTTGATGTTGTTAGAATATAAGGATATCATTGCGGAGTTTTGTGGTCCTTCCCGGTGGAAAGAATTGAGCAAGGAAACGAGTAGTAAGATCCTCCCATGCGGAGATGGATCATGTTGGAAGACGTTCAAGCCAATTGCTAGCTTGATCGCGAAGGAAAAATTAAAATAAACGTAGGCCCGTTCTTTCCCTATTTGCACCGTCAAGGTCAAGTGAGTCCACAAGTTTTAAGAAATCCTTAAGGTGTTGGTTTGGATCCTCGGACCGAAGTCCGTGGAATGAGCATCCGTTTTGCACCAACCGGATGGTGTCGGATCGAAGAGGTACCACATTGTTCCCTTCAGGGAGTTCGATGGTGTTCTTGCAGCCCTCGTGGCTAGGCTTGGAGTAATCTTCAAGAGTACAGATAGGATTCGCGTCTCCCATGGTGGTTAACGAGAATGGATTACGAAACAAAGAACACGAAGAAAAGATAGACTATAAGGAAGCTAATATGACGGAAATAAAATCTCACTTGAAAGGATTCAAGCGAGTAGAACTAAACTAAACTAAGTTCGGAACCTAACTATTCCTCATGCAGCAACGCCAAAAACTTAATGTGTGGTAGTCGTAGGACTTCTACACGAAGTTTTACAACTCCCTAGGCAGTGTACCTAATCGTTGCAATGTAGTATAGGCAAGACTCGGGGGTTGTTATCGTTCTCTACGGGAATAGGTTGGGAAGTCTCGAATAGGGCTTAACTGAGATCTACATGATTGAAAGGAGATTATTTTTGTATCTTTATATTTTATAGAAAGCAGTAAATCAATGGTTTGAGAGGTTAGTTTGTTTAACTAATTAATAAAGTAATTATAATCTAAACTACTGGTGATAACTTTATGATAAAATAATGTATTTACTTATTCATGTATTACTCATTAGATTGCTTCTACTGATCCTGTTGCCTTGCCACACTCGTGTTGATCTATGTAAGTATTTCCTAAGTCATGAACGAATCACACGAACCCGCCGTCTATTTAATATTCCGTTAAGGCAACGCACAAGTAAGGTAGTATGAAGACTATTACCGATGGTATCCTTTCTACACACTCACGTTTCCCTAGACGTCTATGCTAATTTAATATCTTATGGCTAGTTTTCGAAAGCCTAACGCGCATATTCATCACAAGAAGCAACGGTAAAAGGATCTATAATCCAACTTTCATGCAATCATAAGCAAATACAAATGAGGGTTTAGCCTAACATGTTATAAAGGAAGCAAGAGCATAGATCAATCAAACAACACATAGACATATTGAATGATTAAAGATAAATAATCTTACTTAATTAAAACATGGATTAAGGTCAGTTACAATAGGGGTTTTAAGCCCTAAAACGGCCTAAAACCTGACAAAGTACTTAGGGTTTGGCTCCCAAAAGTTATACAAAGTTACACACTTAAAACCCTAAATTCGGCTTAATATATATAGAGAAATCGCTACGACGGCGTCCAGCTATGGTCGCGATGCCGTCACAAGATAGAATCTTCTAGGTCTGATTTGAGTCGGTTACGTCCTGACGCCGTCGTCAATTAATCACGCAATTTATAAGATATATATCTTTTCCATTTCAATATTATGTTAGCCTATAAATATAAGTTATTGTAATGTCAATTAATCACGCAATTTATAAGATATATCTTTGCCATTTCACATGGTATAAGAACTTTAGGACCAAACCATCACCAAAAATTTGCTATCATCTGGTCATCGGCTACTCGCCAGTGATCCGAAGAGATCCCGATTTATTTATTTTTGCTTTATTGTGATTGCTTAAATAGTTTCTTTTTACACTTTCATATCCACGTATAAACCATGTCACATAAAACCCTAACCGTCATAATACACCACAGTATGTTGAACGCCAGTCAACTGAATTTGTGTTCCATGTCAATACTATCTTCTTCGTCAGATATCATTCTTGTCAATGACAAAAGTTGACCGCTAAATTGCCGCTCACTTCTAAAAGCAAAGCAAGTCATGACGTAAAAACAAATAGCAAACTTCACAAAAAAGAGGGAAACCGTCAAGCAGTATACAACTTTGTCGTCAAATACAAGTTTATATCTGTGCAAACCAACAACAAGGAAGAGAAAAAGAAAAAAAGAAAGAAGAATAATCAGCGATTTAATATTCGTGCTAGTTTGTTCGCTCGGAAGCCTCCTAATACGAAGGGGGGGGGAGATATTAGACAATAAAATATGTATAAGGTCTATATTTATCTTTATTATGTTTATATTGTTTTCTAATAGAATTAGGTACAATGCTCATCAAGATTATGTTAGCCTATAAATATAAGTCATGGTAATCTCAATTCATCACATAATTCCTAAGATATTTCTTAGTTATTTTACAGAAGTTTGTTTGTAGCTATTCCCTTGTGAATGACATTTAGAAGATGCAAGATAATTCTCAAGCCAAATGATAAACTTAACATAATTATGAGAAATTCTAGATCCACACTCATTTTACACTTACAAATTCCACACCCATATGTGTCAAACAAATATAGGTAGTGGGAAAAGGAAAGAGAAAATTTAATAGAATGTGATTGGTCAAAATTACATGCCATATGTGCATGTGGAAGTTTTTATGTGAGTTGAGATTGGATCTAGCATTGCTCCATAATTATTATGATAATATTGTCACACGTGTCAAAACAAAAAGAATTTTCTAATAAATTTCGTTGGATTAATACATAACACAAATTTTTCGGTATAATCAAGGAAAAAGAAACAGTTTTACTTCGCAAATCGATCCCAAATTATGTCACAACAAACAGAGTCCATTGCAGATTCAGTCACGTAATCAACATCGACTAAACTATAATATTCATACGTTACGTTATATTAAATTACACATACGGGTTTTTCAATACGAAACACAGTTGATCGCACTCAGGGACGGAACCAGGGGGTGTCTCGGGGGGTCCCCCATAGAATTTTGTGGCGTAGTGTTAAATTTTGAGGCGTAGTGTTAAATTTTGTTAAATTTTTCCTAATGCAAGTCCTGATCCCTAAGAATTTTTGTGTCCTCTTCATATAAATTTTCGTAAATGCACCTGATCCAATTTGCAATACAATCACAGTTGATCGCACTATTCGTTTGTGCTTCAAAATGACTTTAACATATATTTGATAACTTGTTATTTAATGCAGTAGTTACAAACATAGTTACATTAGACGTCAAACATTTGACTGACAAAAAATCTATGTTAAAATAGACTACACCAAAGGTAATATTGACAATTAGAAAAAAAACAAACCTAGTTTTTTTTTTCGAACGGCTAAGATTTTATAAGGCACAATTCGCTAAAGAAGCAGGAAACAAGATCTCCAAGACGAAGATCATACAAAAAACACCCCAAGCTACAAAAAAACACCTAAAGAACACCAGAAGCTACATGTAACAACACCTTGGGTTACCTATCCAACTAGACCACACACCACAAACCTGCTTGAGCCTATGAGAAATCCAAAGAAGAGCTAACTTTTGAATCTAGGCAAATGGGTCTGATGTAATAATAGCTTCTCTTGACTCGGGCGAGGAGAGAAAAGCCGCATTCCTCCACTTCCAGATTAGCCAAAGAGCGACGGAACAAACACCTCTAAAAACCCTAGTCCATGTCTTGCAAAGACCTGGGATCGACGGAGAGGACATGAGAGGAAGGACATGATTAAGGCGGTTACCAGGAAACGGAATGCTCCACACCAACTAAAAATTTTCCTCCTAATGATTACACTCCTTTGACAATTAAAAAAAAGATGATCTCTATTTTAAGGTTCCTCATTGCATAGATGACACAAATATGAGTCAACCGTAACATCTCGAGCGATTAAGTTCTCGAGATGAGGAAGCCAATCCAAAATAACCCTCCAAATAAAAATGTTTACCTTCTTCGGAAGCCATGGATTCCACTGCATAATCTGGGCGTTTGGTGAGGTGGCAGCAAGGTGCTTATCAATGGATCTTGAGAGATAATTTACAGTGAAGACCCCTTTTGGAGAAAGGACCCATTTCCAATAGTCGATAGAATCGACCACAAGAGGAGGGAGGTTTAAAGAGGAGATCAAGTCATTTAGATCGTCTAAAGATCTCCCCCTTAGGGGGAAACGCAGTCCCAATTCCAAACCCAAACGTTATTATCACAAATCCAAACAAGAGTTGAGCCGACAAAATTTTTGATTCTCTAACGCATAAAGCCGCGGAAATTGATCTTTAAGACACTTCTGAGATGGGGCCTAAATATCATGCCAAAACAAAATGGCGTTTCCACTTGTGACCTTTCTAACAAAAGATTTTGAAAAATCAATACCAGATTTATCTATAAGGAAACCGCTGTCAATGATACTTTCCCACACCCCTATCTTTAAACCGAGCCTTGGGTTCAAAGAAAGACCACCATCAATCCCGTGAGCCGATATAACCTTACACAAAAGAGCATCTTTCTCATTTAAAAAACGCCACCACCACTTGCCAACCAAGCTAAGATTTTTCGATTTGAGATGACCAATGCCTAAGCCACCCATTTGATAGTCAGCTGTACTATTTTTCTAACTCACCCAATGAATACCTTTTTCATTCTCCTTGAAACAAAAAAAAACGACTTCTAATTTTTTCCAAGGAAGCAATGACCTGGTCAGGGGTACGAAAGAGCGAGAAATAATAGAGGGGGAGACTACCAAGCACCGCCTTAACAAGCGTGTAACGACCACCAATAGATAAAATCTTAGCTTTCCAAGAAGATAGCCGCTTAGTGAAACGCTCCACAACATCATTCCAAGCATTTACTCTCGACATATTTAGCAAATATAACGGGAAAAGTAAAATAGAGGTGAAAATAAGTTAAAGTTAGCAAATATAATCATTTCTCATATACTATTAGGGTTGTAAATAAGTCAAACTTTTATCAAACAACTCAAGCTTAAGTTTGTTTTGATCAAGTCGAGTTTTTACTGAGCTTAAGCCGAGCCCGAGCCCAATAAACCAGCTCGAAACACATAACGAGCCGAGCTTTTAATAGCTCGAGCTCGAGTTTTTATATAGTTTTCGAGTCTTCAAAAACATAAATCTTATCATACATATTTATATAAACAACCTAAAAGCTAACGTGAATATTAATATAATAATTAAAAATTTGTAGAAAGACTATTTAAACCCTAATTCTTTCGAGTGTTTTGTATAAGTTCTTCACTCTTAAGTTCATCACGTATTTTTTGAATTTATTGATGAGTTTAGCTATCGAATTTAATGTTTTTTTATAAATTCAAGCTATTGGGCTAAACTCAAGCTTGTATGATTAAAGCTCGTCAAGCTATCAAGCCATACTCTAACCTACCTAAATTTTTCGAGCCGAATTCAAGCTGTCTCAAGTTCTGGGCTCGACTCAATTAAGGCCCGAGACACTACGAGTGTGATTTTATTTAAGGCAACCCGACCCGGTAAGTCATTTTACCCCCAAAACAAACTGAGAAACAAACCCTAAAATAAAAGTGAAACCCTGAGAGCAACAATGGCGGCAACGAAAGGAGTTCTATCACGGATCTCAGAGTCACCAATCGTATACAAAGGAAAACAAGCAGCTTCAGATGCAGGTTTCGTGTTGAAGAAGCTTGCTAAAAGCACTGGAAAAGCGGCGTGGATCGCTGGGACTACTTTCTTGATTCTTGTTGTTCCTTTGATTATTGAGATGGATCGTGAAGCTCAGTTGGTTGAGCTTGAGGCTCAGCAGGCCAGCCTTCTTGGGGCCCCACCTGCTCCTCAGTTGAAATGATTTTATCTATGTAATCCTCTTTTTTTTTTTATATAAAATATTGTTTTCATTTATGTTGGTTGTTGATGTCATATGGAATGATTATTAGAATTAAGATTATATCTGTCTGCTGTTTTATGTTGTCATAATCTGGGGGTGTTTCGGTTGCTTGTTAAGCGCTTTTGTTTTCAATTGTGATACAATAAATAAAGAAATTCTGAGTGGTTTGGGAGTTGCTTATTCAGACTGTTTTTCTGATTCTGATAGTTTTGCCTCTTACTAGCATTGTTAGTTAAGCATGACTTCTTATCTCGTTGTTGCCGTTTGAAACAGAAAATGCTAATCCAAACACTATCTTCTGCATTGCTGTTTGTCACACAGGGGTGTTTGTTTAAGCTTATATGTGGGGGCTTATGAGCTTATTTTATTTCTGCTTATATTTAATAAGCCCTAATTTTCCGGCTTATATTGAGACTTATGGGCTTATATAAGCTCATTATGATGCCCATAAGTCTCAAAATAAGCCGGAAAATTGAGGCCTATTAAATATAAGCCGAAATCAAATAAGCTCGTAAGCCCATGTATAAGCTAAAACAAACACTAAGCTGTTGTCTTAAGTGTTTGACACTTATACTTTTTTTAGGTAATCTGATAGAGAATAAGAAGTTTTGTCTACACCTAGTTTTCTATATTTGACCCTCGAGTAATCACTAATCAGATTATCAAGTCTAGTTTCACTATACCTATAGGCATTTGGAACTGATCATATTAGAAATCTGAAAACATAATTATAAGATTAAGAAGGCTTGGTTCCTGAATAGAGAGCGTGTAGGGATTTGATAGTTTCATACTTTTTAGAAATAAAGAATAGACAAAAGTAGTGGGTGCTCCATAGTGGGTTTGCTTCCAATTCATAATTCTAATGCTATACAGGCATGATCAATGTCATTTCTGTAGTTTGAAAGGGAATCATCAAGTGGATTAAATATTTAATAAAATCGTTAATGATAGTTTGTTGCATATGTTAGTGTCATTTGTGACTCATTGAAATGATTTGGTAGTCATTTGTGAGATTGTGACCTGTTCTAAGTACATCAATGGCTTTTTGTTAAGTGTAGATGCATAGAATTTAACGAGTACATATATGCCTTGCAGACGAAAGTTACATTCTTTCATTGAGCACAATTTAGTTTAGCTTGAAGCCTTATTGAGCTTCTTTAGTTCGTTTTGACTTGCTGTATTCATGATTTCTTTGCTCATAGAACTCAATAATGAACTTATGTATCTTTTTGGATGCATCAGGTTCCAGATGATCGGAGGAAAAGAATATTTCGGCAGCATGAAAGTGAAGAACAATGAACCTTTTTTTTTTGCTGTGGTTATGAGTAGGAAGAGAGACCTTTAGTGTTGTTTCACTCTTTACTTTCTATTAATTTTATTGATCGCTGAGAATGCTGCATTCACAACTTTTATGTGTGATAAATGGATGTCTTGAATTGTTAAATCTAGCATCATCTTATTCAATAGAGTTGGTACTTTTTTTGGTGGTGGGTCATTTATAAATGGACAGATCATTTAGGTTGAAAAAGAAGATGTATAAGGAAGGGAAGGCTTGATGTACAAAGGTTCTTCAGCTAGCTTTATGAGAACTCGGTTGGGTTGGATAGCCTGTGCGTAGGGTCGTTTTCATTCACCATATAATTATGAGTAAGCTTATAATACTGGATTCCATTTTACTTAAATCTCAAAATCATGATGGCTGTTTCACCAAAGTTGTGAAAATAGTACCAATTCCAGTTTGAGATCTGGTCAGTTTGAGTTCTATTTTAATGATTACATTTCCGGTTAAAAGTCGTTTTAAAAAACATATATACTTCAAAAACTTGAAAGCACGCAAAATGTTATCAGACAACCCAACTCGATCAACTCTTTCTTATAATGTGATATGCACATAGAAGTCAAATGTGACGTAAATCCAATTTGATCGTTACCCTATCTGTCTAGTTTATTTGTTTTCCGCCACATAACATTTGCAGATTATAATATTGAACCAGATAGAAACTGTCAAACTGGCTTGATAAGAAAGATCGAATTAACTTTCGATTTTCCTAAACCAAAACTACAATTGACGCTTCTGGTGTGATGCAATGTTTATTGCTGGTTTGATGATCTAGATCTTTTTTCAAACAAAAACTGATAAAGAACAATCCAATACCAAAACAAAAATCTAAGCATATACTCACTATTAGCTTAGAGAGTGTACAACATTCATATGGGAACGCAGTCACTCAGAGGCGAAAGGATACAGCCTATTAAAGACGTGAAACATATTTGAACACACAATGACATGAAAAAAAAATGTGTGACATCTTCAAACATTGTTTTGAGTAAACTCTACTAATTCTTAGTTTTGTTTATCAGCGAAAAAGATTGATATTGTTAGTACAAAGTATGTGACGGGATATGAGTTGTATGAAAGGCGCTTGCTTGGCTTGACCACCAAGTCGTCTTCGGGCTGAGTATTGTACTAGAGCAAGTAAAGAAGATGATTTCCTGCACAAATGAGAGTAAACCGTTAGCCTTACCGTGGGGATGGACCTCACGATTAGACTCCGGCGTAAGAGTAAGAAGTCATGTCAGAAGTATGTTTGTGTATTGAGAAGAGTGAAAAAATCGTACCATTTGATGTGTCAGAGGACCCTTTTTATAGGTGAGTGAAATACTAGTTTCCCTGTTAGTGGCCGGAGTGGGACCCTTGTCGGGCAAGGTTCCGTTACTATCATATCCGCGGAAGCGAATTACCTTCCGTAGGTGGTTTGCGGAAGCGGCTTGCAACCGATCCGCGTCCGTCTTATTACATCCAGGACGTAGCCAGTATGGCACTGGGCTTAGTTTTTGGTCCGCTTATTTATTTGGTTGGGCCCAGATCCCATTGTGATAATACGGCCCAGAGGCTTCTCTCACGTTAAGGACAACATATGCCAGTACTGCACTATCGCAACTAGGGGCGTCAGCAGGGTCGGGTTGACCCGACCCGGACCCGAACCCGAACCCGAACCCGAACCCGATAAGGCTTATCGGGTCGGGTTAAATTGGGTTTAAAAATCTTGTCGGGTTGTTTTGACCCGAACCCGATAACCCGATAGTGTTATCGGGTCGGTTCGGGTTAAATAATTAATGTTATCGGGTCAACCCGATAAGACCCGAAATTTTTTTTTTAATTTTTTTAGTAAGCAACATAAATTGAAATGGCTAATTTTAACTAGAACTTTGCTTTGCTACTGGAAGTCTGGAAGCCTTGCATTTTTTTGTCCATGTCACCATAATTTTAAACATTTGGTAATTAAGATAGTGCATATAATTTTAACTAGAAGTCTGCAACAGTAATTATGCTACTGCAGCATCACTTTCATGGTGAGGAATAGTGCTTAAACATGCTTATACGGTTATACCGATATCACTTCATTATACCGATAAAACAAATAGCTCTTCGTTATACCGATATCACATTGAAATCTTCTGTTACATAGCTACTGTAATTGCATTTTCCATATGGTGCATATACAAATGGTTCACATTCAATTCAAGATAGCTAGTCATGTACATGATGATTCTAAAATGGCTACTGATACTAATTGTAATGGTTTAATTCTCATTCTTTAATAGTCTACTAGTACTGCACGTATTTTTTCTAGTAGCCTACTAGTAATGCATGTGTATGAGAAGTGTTATTCTTGGAAGATATTACAATGGAATGGGATACTGTTTTTTTCTTTTAAAAATTTATATTGATTTGTCAAGTTTGATTACCTATATTTTAAAAAGCTATATTAATAAAGCTGATATGTTTATGTTTGAACCCGATAACCCGAATCACCCGACCTGACATAACCCGATCCGAATCTCACCCGAACCCGATTCCTTATCGGGTCGGGTTGCGGGTGAGTTTCTAAAAATCAAGACCCGACTCAACCCGACTAGACCCGATAACCCGACCCGATAACACCCCTAATCGCAGCAAAAGAATGGATCCTAAAATAATATTATTTAGACTACCCACTCTTTTGTTGCATGCCGATGACTATTATCCTCAACATGAGGGAATTCTCAATCTTAAGACAACTATGAAATGGAGGCGGTCCCTGGCACTTTTTCTGTCAAGCTACAACATAAAAGTTGGGAATTTCAAGGGGTAAACTATTTCCCAGTTTTACCCCCACTAAATGTCTTGTATGCAAGTCTGATCTAAATTATGCAGTTAAATAGATTGTAATGCGGTTAATGGAAGACCGCCCCCTTCAACTCAATTGCTGAATTTAATGGAAAACAAATTTCACAATAACAACAAAGAGACAGATTCATATTTAAGCTCACTCATCATCTTTCATTATGCAGACAAACAGACAATACATTTACATGAACAGCAACTTGAAAGCGTGATACGTGATTTATACACCAAAATTAAAATATCTATGATAGTTCTTTCGTGAATCCGGACAAGAGAACAACAGACGCTAGATTATAGAATGTTTTCAGCATTTGAATCCCCGACAAGCCATTAGCCACACTATGATGATAAAAATGGCAATGGCTCCTCCTACCATCAGCTTCATCTGAAGATTCTGCAACCACATCTTCCTTCTTAGTGACCTTCCCTGCCTTTGGAAGCTGTCAGCCTGCAGTTAACATGTAGAAAAATCATTAAAGCCTCAAGGACACACACAATGGCTTTTAGGGGTTTTGAAAGCACATATTGAAAGTGATCATATGTTATTCAATGAAAATCAACACGGTATAATAATACAGGCTGCAGAATATGTGCTCTTGTTGTTTGGAGTTGTAATCCAATTATTTATATATTTTTTTCACCAAAGACATTACCGTAAAAAAAAGAGTGTCAGGGAGTAAGAGTATCTCAAATTAAGTTCAAAAGGGGTAACCAGGTAAGTTAGTTTTACCCATAGATTATCAGGTTTGATATAGCAGGTGGAAAACCGATTTATCTATGATTTGCTAATAATTAATTTGAAGCAAAATTTGTCAAGCCACACTAAAAACTGATTATTGCAACTTCAAATGTTAATAATTCCAAACTCAGTTCCAAATTGCAAACCCACACACCACTTTATTACTTGAACACGGCTAGAAAACACCCGTTTAAGAGGTGAAGGATAGAAAAAATATAGTCGTACCTGGAACTGAAGGTTTTCTGTCTTATCGACTAGCAGTTCAATCTTCTCACCACGATCCAAAACCTGTGTTAGACAAGCAAACAGAGTTTATATCATTAGAAGATAGTTAGATAAATAGTCGGTATAGAAAATTACTCTGTAGACAAACCAATACGCATATATCCATGTGTCATAGCAGAAGTGCAGCTCTAAAGGGTAATTTCTACCCATTACTTACCAATGAGTCAAACTGTGAGTATGTTTAATATCAAATGGGTCAAAGTGATAAAATAATATCAAACACGGAATGGGTCAAACGGAATGAAGCCACCCTAAGCCTATGAGGAGTTTGTAACCAATCCTACCCAGACAGTTCAATCCATTCTATAAAATGCCTGGTACAGCCAGAGCCTATTTTGACCAGCCATCCAGCCCGCCAATCTTTCTAACCGTGTTTCCTTCTTTCCAAATAAAATATCAAGATAAACTTGCCTTTACCCATTACTGGCCATCTATAATCAATACTTTGCCCTAAGTAGCCTTTGGCTCAATGCACTTATTACAAAACGCAGCTGCAATGATAAAAGCTTATATTTTTTAAGATCAGTATGATTTATTTGGGAATGATTGACCTTGTTTGTTCTCCTGCTGAGAAACCAAGTACATAACTCAGCTGTGAGATTTGCTTAAAGTAAAAAAAAGAAACAAACAATACACTGCAAATTGTCCTAATATGGCTTCCGATTTAGCAACGTTTCAACTTGTATGGTTAGATTTGTTCATACTTATTTGTTTTTCAATCTTTCATTTAACATCCTCGTATGCAGAGTTGAGATCTCTGATACTGCACTAAATGCCATGAGATACTAATACAATTATACTAATAAACAAAGTTTTAGTAAAATTTTCGCAGCTTCTAATACCGTGGATGACAATCTACTAGATGTGAAATCTTCAAAAGTTATCCATCAAGAAACAAGCTAATGAAATCGATCTTTAAGCATATATGAAAGTTTATGTATGTTTATATAATAATTTAAAAAAAAATGCAATGCCCATCTAAGAATGAGCAAACGTCCAGTGCTAGTCACATGAGTAAATAAGCTCAGATATGATCATTTAAGGCATAGATCTACAAAAATCATAATGGTTCATTTGGAATGCATAGCTTTCTTTGTTCACATATCAGAACAAAGGATCGGTCTAACTTGCTTTAGTTCTCACACAGTCACACATTATAAAAGACAAACAAACCAGTATATGTCAAGAAAATGATAGACCTTAACATTCATCTTTCATCTGTATGGTTAGACGTGATGCACAATATTCTTAATTTTTTTTTGTTTTACATATTCTACATCAACAAATGTGATGTTACAACACCTATTCTACAAAATCTTGGCTATACTTTTTTCCATCCTCATCCTACGCATTCTGAATCAGTTGCAAGATCACTCACAATCAATGTTCTGTTCTCACTTCCTCTAATTCAGCAGGGATGCTATCATCTAGTGGCTAAGTAACCCATTCTCGGCAAGCTTTCCATCTCCCTTTCTTGTCTATCATAACTTAAGACCTTAGGGCCCTAGACTTAGTCAATTAATGATAGAAAAGAGCAGCGGTTGTCTTTAGACCAATCGAATAAAACCCTAAAACTTTCGACAAGGATCTTATTCTTTAGAAAAAACAGTTGCAAATATTGGTCCTCAAATTAAGCATAGTGCACCCTTACGGAGGTCCAAAATTAGTATAAAACGTCTACTTTTTTTCTTCTACAAAGTTGCTAGAAATGGTTTGGCTAATCGTGAATCAGGGAATTTAGTATCAATGTGACTACAATCCCTATGTGCTAATGGCATACAAGGTACAACCTCATGCTGTTATCAAAGATAGGACAAGCATGCAAGTATATGTTGACTATAACTCGTGAACTAAATGCATATGATTATGTTTAGTCTACAGATCACCCACATAAAGGATAGTATCAATGTGACTACAATCCCTATGTGCTAATGGCATACAAGGTACAACCTCATGCTGTTATCAAAGATAGGACAAGCATGCAAGTATATGTTGACTATAACTCGTGAACTAAATGCATATGATTATGTTTAGTCTACAGATCACCCACATAAAGGATGACAATTACCTTCTCAATGTTGTCCATCATGATCCCTTTAACTTCTGTTATTTGAGCCTTGAGTTTAGACAGCTTGCTCATTTCGTCCGGATGGTTTAAACAGTAATCCATGTGCTCCTTTATCTTTGGCCTATAATTCAAACCCAAAAGTACAGTAAAAAACTTAAAAAATGAAGGAAAAAAAAACCCCAGAATCAGACGGAGATGAACGCACCCGAACTCCCTATCAAGATTATAAGCAATACTAAAGCGATCCTCAAACAAATCATCATCACTATCATCAGCAAGTGGATGATCACTTCCAATACTCGCTCCATAGCGCTTCTTAAAATCATCCTTCACTCTCTCCAAAAACACAAACGGCACACTCCTCCCCGCAGACTCATCCGCCACAACAAGAAAAACTACATCACAAAACCACCCACGTAACTAAACTAACATAAACATTTACATTACATTACATTACATATGATAGCGTAAATAAATAAGTACCAAAGCCAGTATCGAGCAAGAAGTTGAAAGTATATCCATCACACGCGTAGGTATACTTAGGACTACCAGAAGGCAGCTTCTGTAAACATTGAACAGCGACCGTACTAACGTTACCGGAATACGCAGTGTGTTCGGCTAAAACAACGGTTCCTTTGGCGACAAAGCTATAAATCAAACCTTTCTGACTCATTTCTACAAACCCTAAATATCAAAATTAAAATTCACTTGAAACTGTAAAATAAGATAGAAATATTATCTCTAGTGACAAGGCAACAGTATAGTTTCGATATTAATTAGGTGATCTAACAATAACTTATGAATTTGAAGTGTAAGAAGTAACGAGTTAATGGATCTAATGAATTACTACTGTATATAAGTAGATGGTATAATTTTGTGAGAAAATTAGGGAGAGAAATAATAACCTGGAAAATGGAATTGGTGTTGATGATTTCTTGTTTTGCTTAATGGACACGATTTAGGAACTACTTCTTCTTCTAGGCGGAATAATTAATGTAAATTGTGGACCTTCAAGAATTTAAGTTTTGTCATTTATGTATGTGTATAAACAAACTTGTTTTATGGATATTCTTCCTTTTTAATGTTGAGTGTTAGTTGGCAATAAAGCTTGAGCTTTTAAAATAATTTGGCTTATAAAATAAGTCTTACTTGTTATATAGACTTATGAAACCTTTTATAAGCTATAAGCTTTTATAAGCCCATAAAGAAGGGTTTATAACTAGTCAAATTACGTAAATACTTTTAAAATTTTAATGAATTATCACGCAAAAACTAGAAATATATGTAAATTTAGTTTGATGTATTTTTATATGATTTTAAATTAATAAGTTCTAGCTTCAACTAATTCGCCAAACAAGATTAGCCAAATATAAGCTTTAACTTTCGACTTATAATAATATAAGCCCTAACCCCAGCTTCAGCCCTAACCCATTATGCCAAATATACCCTTAATCTTACAAGAATTAGCCAAACATACGGTTAATTATGAATGGTATGTGATTTTAATTCTTAGAAGGGGTAAGTGTGGTTCAACTTGGCTTAGTTTTAGGCTAAAATCAAAACCAAACCGAAAATTTATGGTTTTTGCTTTTTAGAAACCGTTTGGTTTTGGTTTTATCTAGGTTCAAGTTTTTGGTTTTCTTCGGTCTTTGTTTGCTTTCATCGAGGTTTGGTCTTTCCAAAGTCATGTCACAAATTAACACTTTCAAGTTACAAGAATAAAGAAATATACTATAATGACGTTAGGAAATTAATAACAATAGTAAAATACTATAAGATAAAGTTTATATTTCATAAATTGACACAATAATAACAGTAAAAACTAATTACCACAAAAAATCCTACAAGAAATTTTTATGCGTCTTAAATGACATTTTCAAAAAGCAAAATCTATATAAGAGTGTTTTAAGATTATATGTAATTTTGGCCACACCAACCTCCTATAAAAGGGAGGGCCTTAACCGGTTTCAGTTTGGCGCTGAGTTTAAACCTCGTGGATTAGTCGGCTAAAAGGGCAACAACTATGGTTATCCAAAAAAAGATTATACGTATTTTGTCGATTCGGATTTTATGCTAAGTCCAAACTGAAGTGTAAATTTCGGTTTCTCCAAAATACAAAAACCGAACCATCGGTTTCAGTTTTCCGGTTTTAGGGTTTAATTTTTCGATTTTCCGCACAACTCATGTTTTTAGGGAGGGATTTTTTCCTAGCTAATTTGTTCACCAATAGTCTCTATGGTGGTTTGGAGAAGGAGGAAATAAAACTGGAAGAATTAACCACTAAGTTGGTTTGTTCACATGATTTTTGTATCTAACGTTATTGAAAGTATGAGAGAGTTTTAGGGGCCGTTTAGTAGGTGAAAATTATTTTTATTTTTCAGTTTCTAATTTCTTAGAGAAAGGAATTATTCTTCTTTTTTAAAGAAGAGTTGAGATTTTTAAAAATCCGTTTAGTTGGAGTTACATTTTTTCTTTTTATTGAGAATGAAAAAAAGTGAGAATGATAAAATGGGTTTTCCATTTTTTTTTTAAAAATGTTGAAAAAAGTGAATGAAAATCCCACCTTTTTTGAAAAATGTTGAAAAAAATTGCGAGTTTGCGACTAAACGGATTTTCTATATTTTCCTTTTCACATGAAAAATTTCCCAGAAAAATGAGATATTTTTCGCCAACTAAACGGCCCCTTAGTTTGAGTCGTGTTTTGTGTAAAAGAGTTTGAGCCTCTGAGGTACCATAACAATATACTCGAAGGGAAATACATTTAGCAGTTTGAATTTGTGTGATAAGTTGTTGTAGATTACACTAAATAACGTAAAAAGTAAATATCATGTAAGAAGAATAGTTTCTCAATTTCAAAATGCGTCGCCATAAATCTTACTTTATGCATATGTTTTAAAACACTAAGTTATCATATTTGGTATATTTTTAAGGCTAATCATTTTAAAAAGCATCATATTTTACCTAATTTACTTTTCTAATCTTATAGTTAAAAAATATTTCAGTACAAAATACTTTCGTTTTTGTTCTTCTATGTGTAATATTTGACCCATGTGACCGGTATCAGGTTAGAGTGTTTTCATACACACAGGTTAGAGTGTTTTCATACACACTCAGATAGTGCCACACAGACAACATTTGTCCACCTCCTCCCTCAATCCTCCAGCCTTGCGCACGCCTTTACTTTCTCCAAAATTCTGTACGATTACAAGTACAACAATTGTTTACTTTACCTCACATTTCACTTTCTAGATCCAACAATTGAATACCCCCAAACCCTAATTCTTACACCCCATTAAATACCCCAAACTGATTGTCTTTTTTCATAGTTATTGCTGCATAAAAGTATAATTGCATTTAATGTATTTTTACCTCAATTGCAATAATGTATTAATAAATTTTTAAATGTGGGTTTTTTGAAATTAGGGTTTTTATCAAATTTGTATGTTTTTTTTACAGATGGACTGGAGTGATTGGCCAGATGACGGGTCTGAGGGGCCTAATGATGTGTTGTTCAGAATACACTACAACGGTGTGTTTATCTTTGATCCACTAAGGTATGATTAGTTTAGAGTTATTCAAATGGAGACTTGTTCAAAAGATAGGGTTATGTTTAGTCATCTACTGGATATGTTAGTTGCTAAGATAAAAGATAACATATGGGCCTTGTTCTTTTGCATTCTTGAGTTAGACATTGAAAGTGGTGGTTTGAAATTAATTGAAAATGATGCAGATGTCCATGCTTTGTATGACCTAGCTACAAAGCATGAGAAAGTAGAGTTGTATGTAGCTCATTTACCACAGAACTTAGCACAATATTACCATCACAATCAAAGTTTATCTGGTGCAGATGAAGAAGTTACATCAAAAAAGAAGGAACATGCTATAAGAAAGAAAGACGCGGGTAATATGTCTGTTGAGGAGTTAGTTGCTTGGGCCGAGGGAGAAGCAAATTCTCCTTATTTAAGGTCACCCCCACTTAAGACCAGACCCTTTAGACATAATATGGAGGGTAAGGTTCTCTTTACAGACATGTACTGTCCTGGTGATGAACATCTTTAACACTTACCCCCGCTTAATGATGATAAGGTTGGTAAAGATGATTAAGTTCTTAACTCTAGTGATTTTGGAAATGAGGGTATGATGCTGCTAACATTATAGATGGTATGCATGATGGTGTAGAGCCTGTGATAATTGATGAACAACTTCTTGCTAGTATTGATAAACAAATTCTTGCTCGACAAAAGAAGCTAGATAAGGGTAAATGTCCAATGACAGAAGAAGACATTTTCACAAGTAAGAAAAGGAAAAATGTTCGTAGGGGTAATGGTATTTCAATAAGAGAGAATGATAATCCTTTATCAAATGGAAGTGATTCCGAGGACACTATTGATGAGTATGCTCATATGTATTCTAAAAGTGAAGGTGATGACTCCGATAAGTCATTTGATTATTGTGATGGTGAAGATGAGGTAATTGAACTTAGAAAAAGAAGGGTTGAGTTTAAAAACAGTAGTCATGAAGTTGATGATCAAGCTGCAATTTCTGAATCTGAGCAGGAACCATGTAATGATGTTGACAAGTTTAGAGATGTATATGATACTGATTTAGGTCTAACTCCATTAGTTAGAGTGCATCAAAAGTATACAGAAGCCTTATTAAGGAAATTAAAGGGTAATGGGACGGGAATAACATATCCGTTTGCAATAGTAGAGAAGTCAAATGAAAAGTATCCCATTTATGATGACCAAACATACTGGAAATTGAAGAAACCCAAGGTATCACATCTAAAATTGTTATTATTGTTTACTAACTATCTGTATTAGAATAATTATACCAATTTATATATATATTAACAGCTCAAAGAGAAGTTCCTAATCGTTGACATATTTAAGGAATGTCTAACCTATTATGCATTGGAAAATGGGTTCTCTTTGTGGTTTGACAGAAGTACCAGAAACCATGTTGTAGCTAAATGTGTTCAAAGGAAATAAGTAATCAAAGATCCAAGTGTAGGCAAACATCGATCTTATAAAAAGATCTTAACTAACAATGCTGAAAAAATAGTTTTCAAATGGAGGTGTTATGGTAAGATGTTGAAAAGTGAGGCTTCATTTCAGGTAATATCTTTGGTGGATGAGCATACTTGTGTTAGAAATTTCAATTATGGCAGGCTTATTAACAAATGGATAGGAAGGCATTTTGGCGATAAAATAAGGTCCAATCCATAAATCACTCTAGATGCTATAGTTGATTTAGTTATGAAGAAATACAAATGCATAGTCAGTCGTACCCATTGTAGGAATGCTAAGGCATTTGCATTGAATGAAGGTGATGCTGCCATTCAAGACTATTATGGATATCTTAGGTCTTATGCAAAGGTAATAGCTAATTCAAATGAGGGTAGCACTGTTAAGGTAGGTGTCAAAGTGAACCCATACGAGAAAACTTATTTTGACAGATTCTATATGTGTTTCAAAGGTTTGAAAGAAGGTTGGAAAATAAGATGTAGAAGGATTATTGCATTAGATGGATGTTTTTAAAGAAACCAAACACCGGGGAAATATTAACAACAGTTGGTAGAGATGGTAACAACCATATTTTTCCTATGGCTTGGGCTGTTGTCACAGTTAAGAATAAAGATAATTGGAGTTGGTTTTTAGATTTGTTGTTTGATGATTTGGATGTACCAAATGGTAATGGTTTGACACTCATGTGTGATCAGCATAAGGTAATATAAATTTACTTTTTTCACTATTTTTTTCAACTTGTTTACTATATGTGGTTTAACATATTATAATCAACACTCTTTCAATAGGGTTTAATTGAAGCAGTGAAGGAGGTCATGCCACTTGGTGAGCATCGACAATGTGCTCGCCACATATATGAAGGATTCAGAAAGCAGTTTGGTGGAGTTAAATTCAGACTACTATTTTGGGCAGCTTCTAAAGCTTCATACTTATAGTTGTTTAACAAGACCATGGAGAAAATTAAAAGAGCTAATCCTAGATCAAATCTTTATTTGATGCAAAAAGACCCAAAGACATGGTCAAGAGCATTTTTTAATGAAGGTATGTACTATGAAGCAGTAGAGAATGGTTTTGGTGAATGTTTTAATTGTGTTTTGGTAAGTGTAAGGCACAAGCCAATCATAACTATGTTAGAGTCCATGAGGGTCATAGTGATGGAGAGATGAACACCATGAGACAATTAATGGAAAAATAGACTACTAAAATTTGTCTAAACATTCAAAAAATCTTGGAATTGAGAAAGGATCAACAAAGGTACAATCCACTTTTCATCATGAATGTAACAAAATCTAATTACTTACATTTATCCTAATAGTACCCAGGTTCTGGCATGTAATTCCTTATGGTGGAAACATCTTTGAAGTAAGAAAGGGTTCTGAAGCATTCAAAGTAGATGAGCCAAAGAGGACATGCTTTTGTAGGATGTGGCAATTATCAGGTTTGCCTTGTTGCCATGCCATTTCTTGTATTTTTAGGTTGAATAAGATGGTTGAGGGGTATGTGCCTGAATGTTTTAGAAATGATAGGTATATGCTTGCTTATAGTCAATACATGAAACCCGTTGATGGAATAAATGTTTGGCCTAATTGTAGTCTTTATCAAGGATATTGTCACACCCCCAAACGGGGCCTGGACGGAATACGTGTCCGAGGGCGTGACGTCATAATATTCATCGCACAAGATCAAGGGAACGACCACTAATTGGACATTTTGAAAACAATCATACTCGTTGCATTGATTTAATATGAATAGTCTTACAAACGTTCAAATATAATTAAGAGAGTTGCGGAAGCATAAGTAAATTATAGCGGAAGCAAAATTAGTTTTGATAAACGACAACGAGCATGAATATAAAATAAGTCTTGAAATCATTAAAGTCACATAGCACATAGACTCCAAATAGCATCTTGATAATAGATCCAAGCTAAGCACATGAAAACATTGCTTAAAACATCAACATAAAGTTGGTGAATTCATAGGTTTAGTTTAAATGTAATAAGGTGGACCACAAGATTTCCAAAACGCATGCGACAGTTATAACAGATACAATTTCACACAAAAAGACATTTACGTTGCACTAAGGTCATGACACCGAGGCTCAATAGGCTTGAAGCATATAATTATGTATGAAAGGATTCCCTACAAGTATCTGACCAAGATCACCTAAACGAAATCCGACATGTTATACGTCCGTTAGTTCGGCATCTCCGCAACTAGTAAGCGCTACTTACCCGGACGGGGATAATCAGTCCACATAGATCTATTTATAACACTCACACTTACTTAACCAATAGTCGGTCAAGAAATTAACGGTTCATGATAATTTGGGCAATAATAGTGGTCTAAATGCAAAACTTAGGCAACACGTAAACAGGGAAAATCTAACGTAAAGTTCTTGTGTCCAGTTTTAAAAGCAAACAATGTTCTCACCCCAAAGTTATAAAACGCAAGTAAAATTTAGTAGAAAGGTGAGGCTATGAACTCACCTTAAGCAAACGATGAGCTAGTAAATCAACGAAGAGAATAATGTAACCGGGCGACTCTAACCGCGACCTAATTAAAGACGCACTTTAGAACGAGAAATAAATAACAAAACGTCATATAAGACGTTTATAAAAGAAATAGACATCCATAAGTGTTCGTGCTTTAGTTTATTTAGCAAACGTGTCATTAAGAAAGTTTAGGGTTTATAGTTACGTTGCGCCATTTTTACGAAAAGTTTCTATTTTCGAAAAGTTACTATTTTTAGAAAGTTTCTATTTTAGGAAAAGTTTTAGTTTTGGGACGTTAATACCGTCCCCTATATTTGTCATATCCATATTTCCATAAACGCACTAACGAAACCTAAACGCCTACATTTTATTTCTATCTCGCTAACGTATACCATACTTTCCATTTTTAGTAATGTCCGACGATATCGAATTATCATTTTAGAAAGCTCCTAACCTTTCGTAATAATATTTAAACGTTATGGTATTATTTTCTAAAGTTTTCAAAACCTTAACGAATCCAAAATCACTCGATGAACTTCTTTTACAAAAATTTAGTGTTCAAGACGTAACTAAACAAAAGTAGGGTCTAACTCACTCATATTGCACTTTGATCTCAAATTTCAAAAAGACCAGAAGTAAAACGTCATTCCGGACAACGTTTATGTTTTACATTTTAGCCGAAACGGACTTAAAAGGGTCCAAAATGGTCATTTAAGTTTCTGATATGATCGTAGTAAAACCGTTTTGCCAAAAAATGTTTCAAGTTTCATTTGAGAGTATCTCCTTTGTTATAAGGCCGCTTTTTACGTTTTTATACCGAAACGACGGGAAAAACATTAGCTATCGTATTTTTAAGGTTTTAGCTAGGGCTGAGCAGAAACCGCATCGCAAACCGCAAACCGCACCAAAACCGCAAAAACCGCACCGCAAAAACCGCACCACGACAAAAACCGGTGGATCGGTTTCTAAAAATAAGAAAAACCGAATTTGCGGTGCGGTTTCGGTTTTACCCGTAAATCCGCACCGCTATACCCGAACCGCACCGCAATTGCTATAAATAATAAATTTAATAAAATTATTTTTAATTTTTACTAATTATCTCACAAAAATTGAAACACGTGGCTTTTAAAAAGGCGGGCTTTCTTTGGGCTAAAAAGTATAAAATAGATTTAGGGGTGTGGTGCGGATGCGGTGAATTTACAGTTTTATATTTTTCGTTTTACTAATTAAGTGTTTATATTTTCAGTTTTATCTCACATGAATATAATTATAATAGTGTATTTACATTAAACGCAAAATTACTATTTGGTTCAAGCCTACAATTTTTATTGGGTTCAAGCCCAAAATTAAAAAATGGTCATATGTGGTGTGGTGCGGTTAAAACCCGAAAATCCGCATTTGAAAACAGCAAAACCGAAATCGCAGGATCCGCATGGTGCGGTTTATACTTTTATAGAATTCGCAATTGCGAATGCGGTGTGGTTTTTGCCAGAATCTACACCGATCCGCACCATGCTCACCCCTAGTTTTAGCATCTCAAAACATGTTTAAACACCCCTTAATGCCCCTATAAAATTCGGACAACCCCTTAATTAGTCAAAAACGAAACCAAAAATCCACCATAACTTCACAATAGTGCCTAATCTAACTTAATCTCCGTTCACGACTAAACCAACAGCAAAACCACACTTATGTCTATCATAATCCCATCCTCATCATCATTTCTACACACTAATCAACTCACTTTTTATCCCTAATCAAAATATTATACAAGAAAACTATATCAACTTCATTATTTCACAAATTCGTCTTGTTCCTTTTTGAAAAATAACACAAACACCATAGGATCTTAAAGATTTATGATCAAAAACATAGATAATATAGAAAAGAAAGTAAGAGATTCAAGATAAGCTTAAAATGAAAGGTTTGAACACTAGATCTAAGAAAGAAATCACTAGATCTTGAAAATACCAAAATAAATAATGAAACCCTAATCTTTTGATTCTTGGAAAACCTTGAAAAACAATAAAGTAACCCCTTGATACACCTTAGAACCTCTTAATAACCAATCTTGAACACAAGATTTTAATGAAAAATGGAATAAATGGAAACCCTAGGTGTTGTTGTGGGTGCCGTGAGCTAAGAACAAGGGGAAGGAGAAAGAAATTTGTTTGGTGGCTTGCACAGAATGAAATGACCTAAAGTTTGTATAAGGGTGGTTTATATAGGGACTTGGTTAGGGTTTGAGGTGCACCCATAGCCTTACAAAATGACTAGATCCCACACATGGGTGGTCCTAGTGGTTCGGCTACAAGACAAGCAATAAAGAAAAATGGAGTTGACTTTGGGACCAAGTTCAAGTATTAGGGAATAGTGGTCCAAGTTTACTAGTCAATGTGTAAGATGGTCACATGCTAATGTTGCATGGTTGGTTTATGCTTGAAAGTGACCCATGAAGAGGTCATTTTCTCTTCTTACATGCACACATGCATAGAATAATCAAGAAGATGCTTCTTGATTTAATTAGGAGGCTTGCACTAAATTTTGAAGAGTATGGGAAGTAAATTTCAAATTTTTTAACATTGTGATTAATAATGGTTGATAGCTTGGGTTTACATGCAAAGGTGGTGAGTTTTCGGGGTTCCGTTTGACCTAAAACGCGAAAAACGTAAAATACACACGAAAAACGTAAAAATCATAAATGTAAGTATTTGTAAACCACGTAACGTTATAGAATGGCTATATTAAGTATAATTTTAGTAGACTAAACTTATTTCGGAGTCAGAACGCCTCCGATAACGATTTTCAGTTTTTACGCCGGACAACTTCCCGGATATTGCCAATTTAACACGTAACTTATAAAATTTAAAATTAGGCACATTTAAGTTTAAAATAACGACCTAAAATTTACGGGGTGTCACATCCTTCCCCATTTAAAAGAGCTTTGTCCTCAAAGCTTAAGACGTAGCTTTTGACGTAGATGAAGGGTTAGCGAAAAGATGAGGGTACTTTTTCTGCATTTGGTCTTCGCGCTCCCAAGGTGAATTCAGGGCCTTGCCTAGAATTCCAACAGAATTTCACAATTAGGATACGGCTCTGCTTCAAACGTTTGACTTCGTGATCCATGATTTCAACCGGTTCTTCGATGAAATTAAGCTTGTCATCAATATGAATTTCATCCAACGAAATAGCTAGTGGTTCGTCGGAGAAACACTTCTTCATATTGGAAACGCGAAAAGTACTATGAACATGGCTTAGTTGGTCAGGGAGTTCAAGTCGGTAAGTAGCTGTTCCAACTTTAGCAAGAACCTTGAAAGGTTTAATATAACGAGGGTTCAGCTTCCCCCGTTTGCCGAAAAGTATCACCCCTTTCCATGGAAATACTTTCAACATAACCTTATCTCTAACTTGAAACTCCAATGTTACGTCTCCTATCGGCGTAGCTCTTTTGTCTATCACGTGCAACTTGAATACGCTTCTTGATTTAGATGATCTTTTCTATAGTTTCATGAACAATCTCTGGGCCAGTAAGTTGAGCATCTCCAACCTCAGCCCAAGAGAGGGGCGATCAACACTTACGACTGTACAGTACTTCGAATGGTGAGACTTTTATACTCGTGTCATAACTATTATTGTACGAAAATTCCACCAAGGGTAGATGCCTATCCTAACCTTTTCCAAAATCGGTCACACAAGCACGCAACATGTCTTCTAAGGTTTGGATGGTCCTTTCACTTTGACCATCGGTTTGAGGGTGATAAGCCGTACTCATATCCAATTGAGTGCCTAGAGCATTCTGAAGAGACTGCCAGAATTGAGATGCGAATCTACCATCTCTATCAGAGATGATCAAAACTGGCACACCATGCCTCGTGACTACTTCCTTCAAGTATAGTCTAGTCAACTTCTCCATTGAGTTGTTCTCCTTCATTGGTAGAAAATGAGCGAATTTAGTAAGGCAGACTACAATTACCCAAATTGTGTCTTGGCCAGTCGACGTCTTTGGCAATTTAGTAACAAAGTTGATTGTAATGTTTTCCCACTTCCATACTAGGATCACAGGTTAAACCAACAAACCAGATGGTTTTTGCTATTCGGCCTTGAATTTGGCACATGTCAGATACTTACTGTAGGTGGCAATCTCAGCTTTCATATTAGGCCACCAATACATTTTCTTTAGATCTTGGTACATCTTGTCCGATCCAGGGTGGATCGAATACTTTGACTTATGCGAATCTTGCATAATCAAAGCTCTCAAGTCGCCAAAGCATGGTATCCAACTCCTATTCTTTAAGCATAATGTTCCGTCAGCACTGGGCTCAAGCTTCTTAATCATACCACACAAATATTCAGTTATGTAATTCTCCTATTTCCTTGCCTCAGTTTGAGCGTTCAAAATTTGCTTAGGAAGATTTAAACCAATAGTCAAAACCAAGGCTTGAACTCATAGTGGCTTAATCGTTTCCTTTTAACTTAGTGCATCAGCCATCACGTTCTCCTTCCTCGGGTGATAACGTATCTCACAGTCGTAGTCACTTAACAGTTCCAACCATTGGCGTTGCCTTATGTTCAAATCCTTCTGATCAAGAATATGTTGCAAACTCTTATGATCGTACAAATAATGTCTTCACATTTTAAGAGTGAATACTATAGCTCTAAGCTCTAAGTCATGTATAGTGTAATTCTTCTCGTGAATCTTGAGTTGGCGTGACGCGTAGGCTATGACTTTTTACCTTTGCATCAAAACCACGCCTAACCCTTTGTGCGAAGCATCGCAATAAACCACGAAGTTCTCACTACCTTCAGGTAAGGCCAAAATCAAAGCACTACACAATTTATACTTCAACAGTTGAAATGCAGCTTCTGCCTTTTCACCCCAATCGAATTTCATAGGTTGTGACTTTTTCCCTTTGCATCAAAACCACGCCTAACCCTTTGTGCGAAGCATCGCAATAAACCACGAAGTTTTCACTACCTTCAGGTAAGGCCAAAATCGAAGCATTGCATAATTTATGCTTCAACAGTTGAAATGCAGCTTCTGACTTTTCACCCCAATCGAATTTCATGCTCTTTTGAGTCACTTTGTCATAGGCTTGGCAATCTTTGAGAAACATTCGATAAATCGTCGATAATAGCCGGCAAGGCCTAGATATTTATGAAACTCTGTTGGAATCTTGGGCGATGCCCAATCCTTGATTGACTCAATCTTAGTTGTGTCCACGTGAATGCCTTCACTATCAATCACGTGACCGAGGAACTGTACATTTGAAAGCCAAAATTCACACTTTGAAAACTTAGCGTATAATTCTTCCTTCTTAAGTAATTTCAAAATTAACTTAAGGTGCTCTTCATCCTCTTTCTTATTATTGGACTAGATCAAAATGTCATTGATGAAAACTATCACGAATTTATCCAGATATGGCTTGCACACCTGACTTATCAGATCCTTAAATATTGCTGGTGCGTTGGTCAGTCCAAATGTCATCACTTGAAACTCGTAGTGACCATAGCGTGTCCTAAATGTCGTCTTTGGAATGTCTTCCTCCCTAACTCTGAGATGGTGATAACCAGACCTTAGGTTGATCTTAGAGTAGACTCTTGACCCTTGCAACTGATCAAACAAGTCATCAATTCTCAGAAGTGGATGTCAGTTCTTCATAGTAAGTTTTTTTAGTTCACAGTAGTCGATACACATCCAAAAAGATCCATTTTTCTTGTTGACAAATAAAATCGGAGCTCCCTAAGGTGAGGAACTGGGTCTTATAAACCCCTTGTCAGAAAGTTCTTGCAGTTGAGTAGACAATTCTTGCAGTTCCGACGGTGCTAATCTATATGGGGCTCGTGCTACAGGTGAAGCACCAGGTACTAAGTCAATTTGGAATTCAACTTGTCGCGTTGGTGGTAATCCAGGCAAGTCTTCTGGAAAGACTTCCGGAAAGTCCTGTACCATTGGCACATCTTCAAGTCGCTTCTCCTCCGACTTGTCTTTGGTTTCCTTTTCCGTAACTTATGCCTAAAAATTAGGCAACCCTTCTTAATATATTTCTAAGTTTTAGTGCACG
>BQNB010060275.1:0-36991 GCA_026074375.1 Tanacetum coccineum
AACAAACATAAATTAAAATTTAGATTCGGTTTTACCATCCCAATTGGAAATCTTGTGGTCGTTGCGTTTTTTTTAAACTTACGCGACAACTCACAGACACACAGATAATAACAACATTATAAAACTTACTGTAGCATTTTTTTGTTTTGTTTTGAAAAGCTGGATATATAGCAACACACAAAGAAGGCTACAAATAAAGGAGAGCTATACAAACACATGAAGATTGAAAGAAGGAAGCAGAACCTGCAAAATAAAATGCGTGAAGTTAGAAAGTGATTCAGACTTGCTTGTTGCGGCTTACGATATATTCTAACAAACCCTAGATAAAATAAAGCTTGATTAGTACCTGAACCGAGATCGCCGGATCATCCGATGCCGTTGCCGACGGCCGGAACATGAAAGTGTTTGTTGACTTCTTGTTGCTGCCTGATAATGAAAGTGTTTGTGTTTGGTCGGAGATGATAAAGGCAAGAATCAAAACAAACCGGGATGAAGATTCTAGACAAAAAAAAAACTGGTGTTTTTTTTTTGTAAGCAGGCTATGGGTAGCCCACAACCAAAACGAGAACACATTTGCTCGTTTTTGTAATGCTCTTTAGTATATACAAAGTTGGCATATTGCCCGCGCGTTGCGGCGGGGGCAAATTTGTTGTGGAGTTCATGTAATCATCTAAAAATCTGGTAACTATATTAATTCTTCTATGTTTCCCTCGTCGAATCTGTAGTGTCTAAATATAAACCATTTGACCCTTTTTTCTAATAAATAGCTTGGAATGGCCATACTTCATTTTCATCTTCATTCTTGAATACTTTCCGTTTACAAAACTCAACATGAAATAAACAGATACATATGTATTCTAGCATCATAGTTTTCCAATAGTATTAACATCAACATTAGTTATACATACCAGGTTCCTACGATTGTCCAGATGCAGGGCAACTACGGTTAGAAGAAATTATCGCAACCTTAGCTGATAGAAATATCAACTTGACTCGTAGAATGTAGGTTCCTAGTATTTCTATGTGTTCCGCCTAACTGCGGTCACGTTCTCTCATCCGCAGCTGTAGTAATAACAAGTACGGGTCATCCCAATAGTAATGTTTAGCATCTTTGAAAAACTTTTTCCTTTGTTGAGAACTCATTCTTTTTTTAACAAAATTATGTCCAGCACATTAGGCATTATTGTTAAAATCAATGGTTCTAAAAGTATGTCATTTGTTTTCGTAAACCTGTAATGGCAACACATTGTGAAAATTCAAACAATACAGAGTTCAAGTTTGTTTTGGACCTCGGTTGAAACACACATACAAACACGCCAAAATGTGTGCCAAACCATAGCCAAAGTCAGAATTACCTTGAGTAGTAAACTCCAAATAATCGGCGTTTGCACGGGAACATCCAAGTTTTTAGTGTTGATCGTTGCTGACACGTGTTATGAAAGATGAACATGGGAAAAGGTAATCAGTCTCAGTAATTTGTAAGCCATAACAATATTGAGTAGTTTAAAATACAGTGCTTCTAAAACTCTTGCTGTTTGTTTTAGTAAACTTGAAGTTCAATATGTACAAAGTTATATATATCCGATGATAACTTATTGAAATATACATTGCACCATATGTTGTTGCATAACTCAGAGGAACACACCGAATTGCAGACATCCATAATACAAAATTCAAGTTTGTTTTGGACCTCGGTTGAAACACGCATACAAACATGCCAAAATGTGTGCCAAACAGTTTTTGAATATGCGGTGAGTTAGTGAATCAACTTGTACGAAGTCATATAATTCATCACTTAACTACTGCTCAGGCAGGCTCGGAAAACCAACGGTATAATGCCGTAAATTATCTGCGTACAACCATGGATTCAACTCACGTATGAATATACAGTCTACAAACTTCCTATCAACTAATACAGTATATTTCATAAAATAAATCCATAACAAACTCCGTAAAGTTAAGCAGATAAAGCCTGAACCATATTTTGTACACTATTAGTATTCCCTGTGGCTTATATCCAAAACCGTTACTTCCTTTTTAAAAGAGGTTCCATACTTGCAGTTTAGTTAACATCTCAAGAACATATATATTTCAAGAGATTGGTCCCCGCAACCCAATACCTATCAGTTATCAGAAAAAGTGCATCTACTTTATGAGATTCGCCGACATATACATTTCCTGGTTTCGTCGACACTGACACGACCCATTTTATATATATGGCTTACCAACTTGTTATAAGTTATTAATTGTGTCAACACTGACACGACCCATTTTAAAAACACGACCCATCTAATATGGATAAGTTATTAATTGTGTAATTTTGGTGTATAAAATTATCAGTCTTATTGATTTCGTTAACCTTGATCACTTCTTCAAATGCAGAATAATAATCGATCCCAAACACCCCATATGACAAAACATACCAACAACTTTAACTTTACATTGCACGCGACGAATGTAAAGTTAGCCATTTATCGATGCAATGAACATGATAACTAATTATGAAAACATTTATTAAAATAAATACAATCTGACCGAATTTAAATCGAAAATTGTATTCACCTTAAACCTCGGCACTGCTTGATGAAAATTGTATTTAGATCCAACCAATGTTTTTCTTCCAATTGAGTTTCTGACATACAGCTCCCAAGGGGGTGGATTTTTTTTAAGAAGATAGCAAGCCTGTCCGTTGTTGTCGCATGGTTTCTATCAATCAGAGAATTAAAACAGAATTACCTTTTATTTTAAACATCAAAAAACTAAAGAAAAACAAACAAAGTAAAATCATACCTTAGCCTTAGCAAAGCAATGACTTTTCGAATGGGTTCAGTAGTATCACCAATTCCAACGCGTATGACTTTCACATCAGGATACTTCAGCATAGACATGATCTTTAGTACATAGGTGGTTGATGCTTCTGAAATTCCTTCACCGACTCACAGTATACGCTATATCTATTGAGGCTGGTGAGTGAGTAAACAATCTATTGGGCCAAACCAAACGGGCCAAAGTTTGCCCATGATCAAAATGACAGTAAGGTTGGTCGTTTTTTAATGACTTTTAGGATAGCCCATAATCACAAACTGACCGAAAGGTTGTCGTTTTTGTAATGACTTGTGATCAAAATGACAGTAAGGTTGGTCGTTTTTAATGACTTTTAGGATAGCCCATGATCAAAACGACAGTAAGGTTGGTCGTTTTTGTAATGACTTTTAGGATAGTATACAATGTTAATCACATGCACAAAGTCTTTATGAATCACGTGTTAGTTTTTATAATTCCCAGTGACACATGCATGGAGCCATTTCTAATTTTGTTCTACGGTGTGTGCCAAATTCGATTTCAAATTGCCTTAACAATAAAGGCACTAATTGACATAACCTATGTTTTTCTCTGCGCGTTAACCTGTTGGAAACCTCCTATCTTTGGGTCATCATTTTTTCACCTAATTCTTTATGGCCTTCAAAGAAAATTTTCACCTCAACAAGAAAAAGACAATTTATTAAACTTAAAAAAAAATGTTTATGATAATGTCCCAAAATGAAAAACCAACGGATTATTCAGGTCCACTCTTCTGTTTAAACTAAATAGAATGGTATTGAACGAAATAGCATACGATTCTATCAGCACAAAAGCCTCTCCATAAATGAAGCCCACTACAAATGAGTTAAGTGACAGATTCCTACCACTGAATTCCCATTCCAATCGGCTAACAACTAAATATCCAGCAAACTTATGAGACTAACCTGTTAGAGAATCTAGGGGGTAGCCGCTAACCCCGCAAGCGCAGACCTCCTCCAGCTGCAAAAGATTTATTGAGGCTGCAGAACCATAAGGGGCTGCCTCGACACATGAAGCAACTGCTGCGGGAATATCCACATTCCCGATTCGTGCATTATCCTGGAGAATTACATTTATCGTCAGTCATCCTAATTAAAAATGGAACCCGCCAATTGGTTGAGTAACAAGATATTCTTGCTTAAATTGAAGATGCAAGTAAAAGTTATCATAAATTGCTCGAGGTTATTAATTTACACCCGTTTAGTTACCTATTGATGAGCACATCTATTGTTGAGCACATTTATTATACCCATATCACATACCCAGAATAAAATGAATGTAAAAATACACATTAGATTGGGTTACACCAAAATTATGCTTAATAGTAGAAGCGTGTGGCATTTTTTTTACTATACCTCCAACGACAACACGCTGCTCTAACGACCGCAATATGGTTGCTTCAATGGCAATTATGCTGCAATATGCTACCCGAAAATGCTGACGCGACTTTGAAAAAATAAAGAAAATGATTCAGCCAGATATTATCTTCCAGTTCCAAACCGTCTATAATACAGTAAATAAACAACATTACGTATCATCATCTGAAGTACAGGTACAATATTCACATATCATGTCCTCGTATGAACTATATAAATATTTGCAATAGCTCTTTGCAACAACTTAGCATTGCATTTTAAATTTTAATGTGGCAATTATGAAGAATCAAAGAGCTGCTTTGAATAGTGACTGGAACATGTGTACTGACTTAAAGTTCGATATCAAGTTCTCGCTATTCAGCAAAATTCAATTTTTTTTAATTTGTATAAAGAACCGCATACCTTTGTTTATAGATTCAACTCAATAATCATATCTTTTCATCAAAGCAACCTTTGTTTTAAGAGGTGTATTGAATAATATCACACCGCTCTAGTATCTCTTTTGAGTCTCTCACGCCATCAAAAAGAACCATCCGTGGTGGAATGAACTGATATTAAAAAAAAGTTAGCTGGACCAGGGAGCGCAAAAAAATCAGCGGAAGTTCCCATGTAACAGAAAAGCGTCCATTTCCTGGCAAAAATGATAGTATTATATAAATATGTTATAAGCCATTTTACTGTCAAAAGGGATACATTGAAACCTGTTATGTATGCCTGTAGTTTAGACATGAGGGACTGGGGAGTTGTGAACAATTTTTACGACATGACCATAAAGTCAAGCTGAACACTACAAAAGCCATCAAATTTTCCTATAGTTTACCGAAGCTTAATATACTATTAATAACTTTAGATGTGCTGAGTGTTTATCTCCACTTTTTAACGTTCAATTATATTTAAAATAAATTGTTCATCCTGTTACTTTGAAAAAAAATCATGAGCCTTCATGAAACTGATTACTCCTCTTATCATCTTTACCAATATTAACAAAGCAATCTCTAAAGGGCCTTCCTTTTTAGTACCAAAAGATGCATATGTTTATCGATTTTTATAATGCGTTGGCTGGTGCTATAAAATGAGCATGTAGCGAAAACTTAACAGATGAAGCAAGTGACCCACCAATCCACAAAATGTATAGTCACCACTCATTGTCTTGGGGAATCTTACTAAAATTTAACAATCTTCTTTTTCATTTGCTGCTACATATAGCATATTATTAACTGATTGTATAAGTGTTATCACAAGGCAACAATACTTCACATATACAAAGTCAAAACAGATTCTTTTCACTTTGAACATATAACATTATATTCTCATCAAATACTAAGATATCCATATCATTAGATGCTAATAAACACCTTTATGACATCTAAATTCAATCGCCTATGCATTTCAAATATATCATTAAACTAAAAGTATAGCTTCTCGACATACGAAATTATCAATTAAGCGTATGTCTAATAAACACAAAATTCATCATAATTTTATCTCGTGCAACTAGCGGCTGATGGTCATGAAGCTCAAATTTATCAATACTAAACAATCTTTAACTACATTCTAACTTATATCAAACCGTATTTGACAGAAAAAGTCTCTAGTTGAGTGTGTTACCTTTGACAACTTTACTTCTTAATGAACTATAACTAGATCTACTTAACAAAAACAATAACTTACTTACAGCCCACACTCTAACTATATATTCCACAAAGTTGTTTGCATTAACAGAGACAATGAGACGCACATTGCATTATTTTAAAAAGGGGATCAGTTGAGTTCAGTGTATGCATCAGCAATCGAAGGGAGTAAAAAATAGAACAACAAATAAATAATAATCAAGAAAATATTGAACCAAACGTTAAATAAGGTGTCAACCTCGTGCTTATTTATTGACAAACAACTCGTAGCGGTCAGCCAACCTCAGTTCCGACTTACGTCCATAACGATATTTGGATCTATGTGTAGAATTTATAAATGCACTATTAACAACTTAATAAAGATTATTATAGCATAGAGCTAACCACCAGTCTCAAGCCAATGCTGCCCAAGCAATCCTATACAGGCTTTACATTCTATAGACAATTCTTTTCCCAGCCCAAAAAAGAAACATAAAAACTTCATTATTCATCTCATATTTTATGAAACTTATTATATCAATTTATCATATATATTTGAATAGTAATGGCTATTAATGTATCTTTTCAACCCTTTTTTTTCTTGGGTTCAATTCCTTTGTGTGATGTTCTTTACGCAAACACATGAGAGGACTCTACAAGCCATGGCTGATATTGCTGTAACCTCCAGCTGCACACAACTATAGAAACATTGTCCGTACTAACATTAATAAGGGTTGAGAGCGAATTTACCTGCGTTTCTTTCTAGGCAACATAAAAGATCTTATTAAAATAAGACCATGCAACTTGAATACACGAATTTCTCAAGAAACTCCATAGCTTACAAATCAATATTTCTAATAACACGACACACCTTAAAATCAAATGTTGGCCTAGTGTAAGGTGTTCCGAAAGTCCAGAAGAGAACCGCTCAAGACCTATCGTTGGGTGACCATCTTGGGATGGGCAGGGAACAGTCCAAAAGCAACATACATACATTGAGCCAAAAAGCTAGATTGCCCCAGTGACCTTCAAAGTGGGAATCCATTACTGTTTACACCGTTTTATGTTTCTTAAAATTAAAGTTCTGAAATGTGATGCAATGTAACTATGGAAAATGTAATGATTAATACAATATCATTTTACTCACGACTAGGCAAAACAATCCATCACATTGTCGCCCAAGTATCTACACAAGTCAACCATGTCTAAAATAAAAACAATAAGCAACTATAATTGAATCGTATTTGACAAAACAAACACTGAGATAATTCCTGAATTAGTATTAAAAACCTGTTGTTGTTCTACAAGACCATGAGAATCCTCCTAAGTGCAACAAATGATCGCCATCACCAGCTCTATCCTCCATTAATTAACCAACTAACTATAAAACACACTGCGTCACTGATTATACCATACGATCAAAACAAGCTAAAACCGATAGGTGTCCGCAAAACCTGAATTAAAAGATATCACATTGGTCAGTCACACATCCAAGATAGATTAATCATGTCGAGAGGCAACCCATTGTCACTGGTCTCACCATTACGGTCACAATTCAAACAATATATGTAAATACTGCCACTCTAATAATGATTGACACTTTAATTACACGTAAAAACTTTTAACATGAAGTAATTTCATTGTATATTTGTCAACCTCAGCCAACGGTTTTGACCCGTGTCGCCCAACCTACATGACCCACCCATCACCTCTGCCTATCTTGATATTCATTTACATGACATATTTGATATTTCTGTTTGGGATTCACTAACTAAAAAGATATATCTAATTATAATTTTTACCAGAAAAACAAGGTATAGACCTTTATTTGTACGATCCTGCCCATTGCCAATCAAAATGCCACCAATTTGAGTCACCTGGCCAACTTGTATTGTTTGAACCAATTTCTCTTCAGGGAGAAAGTCAAGTAACCTTACAAAAATTTTAAGCCTAAACACATTGAAAGAAATACTATTTACATATTCTTGCCTAAAAGAGCATTAAACTTAATAACATATGTATAGCCAAAAATTTTACTTGTAAAATTATAAGAAGTAATCAAGTATTCGCATAAAAAAGCAATGAAAATTGTAAATTACTAATCAACAGAAATCACTTTCTCCACCACCACCATTAGGGTTCAAGAAATTAGATATTAAAAATCATACATTTGGGTCATTAAAGAGTTTTTGTTCTTCCATAAGCACATGATCTTCCAAAAACAACTAAATTGAAACATCTTTTCTTCAATATTTTCAAAGTACCCCAATGTTTAGATTTGGTTCGATTTGGAATAGTGGGTAGGAACTATCCGACTAGTTGTAAGGGTTTTTATATTATTTAATTTTAGTTTTTGCCCCGAATTTTCAAACCCAACCCGCTTTTTTTTAAGGTTTGTTGAATATACTTAATCTTGACACAATAAGTCTTTGAGTAGCTCAATTCTCTCATAAAACGAATTTATATAATTTTTCTGTCATATCTAGAAAATATGTGAGTTTTTTAGTAAATATTTTAAAATATAAATATATATATATATATATATATAGATATAATATATAGTATATATATATATAAGGGTGGGTATATATATAATATAATATATATATGATATATAATAATAATTCAAGTATGATTTTTGAATTTTTTGAAATACAAATTCCCACTTTGGACAATTTACCTACTAGATAAAAGATGACAACTTTAGACTTTGGTGACTTAGCAACGGAAGTTTTTGTGATGCTCAACTGCTAAGGAATCAATTTATTTTTTACCATTGTTTACCTTTAAAAGCAAAGACAACGTTTTTCTTTGTCATGCAATCTTTTTATTAGTGACATAAATTATTAATTAAAAACTTTGGTTTTTTATTAGCTAGAATCCTAATAGGTCAATGATGTATTTCGGCCTAAGGATAAACAAAGTATTACTAATAGGATGACTTGTTTAAGCCCAACGGGCTCATCATTTTTGACATGTTTGAAATTAGTAATCGGGTAATGGAAAATATACAACATTAGTAATTCAAAATATATGTGGCGCCAACTGGAAACGATATCGGTGTCGGATGCTTAATCAACATGACTTAAATTCAAAAAGTAATTGAACTCGAATCATTATTTTTATACTAAGCGATTACTCGCAGTCATAACGAAAAAAATATACAACGATTGTTAATTCGGAATCTGCATTTATTACTTTAATGTTGATTATAAATGTAAGTGAAATGAAAATTTAAGAAAAATTACTATGTGTTAAATTTTAATTAAATACTTAAATATCTAACTGATTGCGTTGGCTTTTATAGATGAGGGTATTTTATTTTTAACTACTTAATATGGACCACTAATTATGATATATGTGCGCGCACGAGATTTTTTTTTTTTGATTTTTTGATTTTGTATTATCGATTAAAAACGAACAACTTAATGTTTTTTAAAAAGTTTATAAAATGAAACCAACAATTAGAAATCTTATGTGTATCTGCTTTTACTTATTTACTAGGTTTCATCCCGTCCGATGGACGGTTTTCTTAATACTGAGACTAAAAATGTAAAATATGTTTTAAATTCAAATATACACTAATTATACATAAAATCCACAACAGTTACTGAATTGTTATAGCGTAAATACCTGTGTTTTAAGATTCAACAACCCGTAGATTCACCTCCGTTCGCACGCACTAGGAATTTTTTAACATATTTTTTGATTACGATGATAATACAGTATTGAGTTAAAAGGTTGCAATTAAAGAGTAGACACTTATGTTAAGTCAAAATAAAATACCAATTGACACATTAACAACATCCGACCACTAAGAGAAGCTACCAACAAATGAAAACCCATCATTCTCGGACTTTTTTGAAACCACCTACAGTTTCTCGATGCCCTTTTGAAATCATATTGAACGTTTACCCCTTAACACATTATCCAACCCGCAAAATCGACTAATTTTATTAAGAATCATCACACAAACACTTTCGAATTGCTTAAAAACACCAACAACAATATTGTTTAAAGTGAAATAGTGATGAGAGAAATAAATTCAACATTTTTACTTCAACATTAACTACTCGAATCATATATAATGTACATTTGAAACCTGCTAACCAAACGGTAACACTCACTCTATGTAGGCTGAGTAGGACAGGAACATAATAATCCAGGTTTGCTTTAATTAGAAGAACTGAGTAAGTTAAAGCTAACATCTTAACAAAAAAAAGTATAACATACAAAAATAAGTAATTCTATTGAGCCGTGACACTAAATCTCTGCACACATGTTCCTATCAACCTACTCATTAATACACTTGTGGAAAGAACTTGTATATAACCATACAGAGTGTATAAGAAATATCAGCAATCGGGGGTTTTTCAACAAAGGATTTCAATGGTAGTCACCGCTAAGCTACGACACCAACAAGAGATTTCAACGCCACACCTTCCCTAAGCTCTTTATTTGCATTTCATGAACAATGTAACCTGTCTGATTCTCTTTTTTTCTATATTCTATAACTGTTTGGGTTTTATGGCTGCACTTCACGCGGGTTAACACTCACCTGTCATTTTTATTTACCTGGATACGATGATCCTTTAGATATGGTTTAGAAACGATGATCCTTTAGATATGGTAAGAGCGCAAAAGAAGAATATCCATTTGATGTTCAAAAATTTTAAATAAAAAATCACAAGGAGCAATGTTCTCCGACCACACTTCTATAAGCTATATCGATTCGGCCAACTGGACAATCGTATGTTCATCATTACATTGAATTCCCAGTTTAGTTTCAAAACCTATCACCGGTTTAATCATTAGTTTTCTTGAGTGGTTTTATTATTTCAATTATATATCAGATGAGTATTTTTTTTTTGTTATCAGTGTCTTTTTTATTAGCATATGGACAATTGTCTAAAAACTCTAGCTAAATACGGTTTCAGGTTTTAAGTTATGTTTTTTATTTTTACTTCTACACGCAGGCCTTCACGACTGGTTCCAAACCTCATCTGACCCATTTTTTTAAACCTTCTCTATCAGTAGGAACTCACCCCATGAGGAAGAACGTATAAAGACCTAGTCATTTTATAATGATTTAAAAATCAGACAGATACGATGGGTATTAAAAATCGTGTAAACCTATCACTGTAAAAATATAGACATTTTATTTTGGGTGTTTTAAGATTAGTTATATAAATTTTTATGAAAGGACCATTTATGATTCCATACAGTTTCTCACCTTTATAATGGGATGGTATGGGATTGCAATTGAAAGATTGCTTAAAGGGATTTAGTAAGAGTGTAAACAATACGTGATCCCCCACCAATCCCATAAGCATTTTTTGATAACCAATACAATAGGTATAATTAACTCTTGAGTTTTAAAAATACACGAAAAGCTTGATTAGTAAAGAGCTAACCTTAAGTCCCAGGAATTGTGTAACTTCTAGAAAGTTATTCGTGAATATCATGACTGCTATAAGAAAAAAGCAAAGAAACATGCGTATAGACACTTATATTGAGACATGAAAGCTTTTCAATATCAAAACAATGAATCAACACTTAAAGAAAGAACTTGATTATAAAATCCTTATTACCTATAATGCTATAACAAACGTGTACGTGTGTGGACAGAACTATGATCATAGATTTCAAAGTTTCATATCATTAAACTCACTAACATATGTGCATTGCTTATCAACATGATATTAGCATCCTTGATTGCACGTCATATATCTCATTTGTCTGCAAAAAATCAGAGCAATAGATCAATAATTGACATCCAACGATTCGAAATTGACAAAATTTTAAAGACAAAAGAGTTGAACTTAAGTTTCTTAAACAATGACTATTAATCTAATTAAGTGGTATTTAGTACAAGAAAGAATCCTTAATTATAGTTAAGAAAGTTGTTGAATCCTCTTTGAAACAATGTCAAAAAATAGAATTTTGAGATTGGGTAGTAGAAATGTTAGTTCCAAAGTCAATCGAAATATAGCTTAACCCAATTAGTGAATGTAGAACAAATTTCCCGGAGAATCTTATAGTGTCCAATATACTCACAGTCTTTGGTGACCTAATTCTATTAAAGATTAGAGTAATGTACAGACTCAACCAATACATGGTATGATCACTCGACAGCTTCGTCAACGAAAAATATAACATGAAACATGAAATTTATTTAAAAAAGAGTTTTCAACATTTGCATGAAGATAACGTAGCAATGTCTTCATCATCCCGAACAAAAAGGAGAGAAATACAAAATTGGCACATTGTCATATAAACAAAGAATAAGACTAAATGACAACTCAAACCTTAGTGTAAAAAGAGCCAGCAGTCACTTGTCTTCGGAAGATGAGTTTTTAATTTTTAATTTTTTCATTTAATTGATTTGAACCCGTTTAATTCCATTGTTTCATGTGTAAAAACACAGTTACAATCAAGTAGCATTTTTGGTGCAAATATGGCATTTTACCATCTCATTTGAACCATAACTTCATTATAATGGTTATTCAATTTTATGTCCACAGACATATTCTTGTAATAGAATACTTGAATAACACTTGAGATTGATGTTAGAAAATAAACCATAATGCATATTATAATTTACCATGTTTGAGTATCTTTTTTTATGCCATATTTGACGTACCCACTTTATACAGTATTATTAAAAAAAGATTTCATAAGCACATATATTTAAATTTGTAACTGGAATTCTAATCTGTACCCGTCATGATTCGACAATTGTACTTTTCAAGTTTACACTGCTGTATGCTGGCGATTTAGGGAAGGTTACTAACGGTACCTAGATGTCTTCATAAACATTGAGCCTGAGATTAACGTCTGGACACTGGCCGAAAATTCTCTTACATTCCTACATCACACCACTCCGTAAGAAAATTAATACTATCAGTCCAGCCGTAGAAGAGCTAGTTAATCATAGTCACGTGTACAGAAGAATGAAGTTGTCTGGCTATAATATTTTTTCAGTAAATGAAACAGTAAGATATTACAATCTTAAAATCCAAACCATTTACCTGGTGATGGGTAGAAAGAATCATGACGGGAGATAGTCATTGGAATATTCTGTGGAAATTGGTTTGGATGATAGAATGGAGGTGGTGGTGGTGGATCATCTGGAAGAGTAGGCGGGGTTGCTATGAAAGAGTTAACGAAGGCAGAGGATCAGAATTCAGTTGAAGGAAAAAATCATACAGCCTACACCCCTTAGATAATATGTGTGCACCAGTCTTGTTGGAACCATCCCTCTGAGACACAAATAAAAATTCAGAACATATTGTCTTACCAAAATGATCTCTAAGCATTATCTAGTGAATGCTGAAGATGCTTTCACTCAGTCTTATATCAATACGCATTCTCATCAAAGGGGCATTCCGTCATTAACTCCACCTCTTACTTCCTTGCTTTCGAATTTTAAAATACACCAAATTGAGGACATCACCATGTGTAATCAGCTCTTGCTCTTATCGCAATGGTAAATGCAATACCCCAACAGATTCAAGCAGTTGGGAAACTATTCCTCGGCTTTATAAAAGGGTACTGCTACATTCAACTCCATCAAACTATCATACTTTAGATGTGTCACAGCGTAAAGCTTTTTATAAGCCCAACCAGTATTTGAAAAAATAGTTGTCAAAAATCCTAAGTCAAGAATATTTCCTCCAAACTGCAAAAAACTACGCACGTCAACAAATCCACATACCCTGCACGACATAGAATAAGTATGGTCACATCACATGTTAATTACATAAGAGTAACTACTCCGTGAAGATAGAAATAGCACAAATATATAGTTATCAAACATAAGTAACTGCCTAGAGCATATTCAGCTTTGAAATAAAGTTCTTGTTATTATACTTGACACATTGACTATTTATAAGGTTAGAAGTACTCAAAACAAATTTGGGCCCTTGGCAACACCCGACCCTAGCTGTGCTGATATGTACATCTTGAACCATTATCTAACACGCTCATTTTTCCACGTCAAGTTACAATTATTTCAAGAAATGTTTGATAGGCCTCTTTTCAATCTTGTATTTTTATTTACAATTCTACTATTATGATATAGTGAAGGGCTTTCATCATGCATGCCAGACACATGTGAGGTTATTTTGTCCCAAGGATACAATGTTTATATGCAATGGTGTTTCAAATCAGGCCAACTAAATCTAAAATTTACCAAATGTGTTATTAAATAGCGTGATCTGATATCTGGGTTGGAAAAGCAATTTCCTTGTTAGTATTTGACAAAATGCCTATTTAGATTCTCTTGATAAAGAAGAGATACTCCTGTTGACTCATGAAACATGAACCTCGTGCAGAGGAATTCCAGAAATGAACGCGGTTGGAGTTGGGTGTTGCGGGCAGAGAGAATTTATTGGTAAGAATTTCCAAGGAGACAGAATAACGGCGGTGAAGTTGGGGTTGCTGCTCAAGCATTAAAATTTGTACTTGTAAGAACAGCAGGTGAATGTCGATTATCTGTTGCTTATCATCTACATCAAGTACACCAGCTTGTACCTACATAAGAGTGTTTGTAATTAACACATTGATAATAGGGAGTGTTTTGATGTGCATTATAAACTGATTATGCGCTACTACTGTAGACATTGTTTGGATGTGGATTTACTGCTTTATATTGTGATAATCATGCATCAGTTGTAGTATTTGGCAATTCTGTACTCTATCTTATTGATATGCGACACTGCCAGTCAAATTCAATATATATATTTACCAAATGAGCATTCCTATGGCGCTAAACCAATATCAGCCGTAACATGCTTGTAAGTAATCCACCTACATCAAGAACACCAAGGCTAAGCCTACTATATGCTAACTTGGCAGAATTAATTATTAACATAATGTCTTTTACTTGATATTGAGTCCATTAAGAGTCATGATTTTTTATGGCTAGCCTAATTAATCACTCTAATAGCAAAACAACTCCATCAATATACGTAATCACCTACAATGAATACCTATTAAAGCAAACATGGTACATTACCATTGAACTCAACATTGGATGTCACAAATTAGAAGACAGATGCTTCCTTCCATCCCCTTATCCCCCCCCACAGCGAGGAACTCATGAAATTTACAAAGATACCGCTGAATTCCCTGATTTGACAACTGCAATGGAAGGACGCCAATGGTAACCAAATTACTACTGCAGGGAACCAAGTGATCCTTATCAGGATCATTTAGGCTCAGCTTTGGCGGTAGTACATCTGTTTAAACTTGTTCACCAAGCCTACCGCATCAGTATAGTTAAGTTTCAAATCATTGAGAATAAGACCATAGTTATAGTACGAATTATTAAAGTTTAGATTTACGACACCATATACGTATTCCAAATACTATTCACAACAATATTGGGTTGGCATTTAACGTAAAAATATAATTTGTGGTTTAGTATAGACTAAACTCAAACATACAATATAACTTGTCGAAACTCATAATACTTGATAGGACAATATATTCAAATAATTAAATGAAGATGAACAATATAAAATTTTAGATCATTGATGCCTATTACCATCACTGTTTAAGCAATAACACAAACAATGGTGAGGTATATGGGGCAAATGTTGACTGCACCGAACAAACAAAATCATAATCATAACACTGCAAAATGAACTTAACGTAAAAATGTTAATATAATAATTTTAAAAACCTCATCTTTCATTGTGAATCAAATAGAGTTTTTTTCTATTTTAAGGCCAGATATTACTTATTCGGGACCCAGAGGTACTTATTTCACATTCAAACACATCGAGGCTGTATACGCAGATTAACAACCCAAAACAGTGTATTAACTCTGGATTACATCATAGCTACTCTAATGCCATATAGAACCCATAATATCAAATAACAAATTTTGAAGCTCAATGTTATATAAACACAAACAAAAACTTAAATCTAAATTAAGATTAAAACAATAAACTTATTACACATCCAATTAGTTTATCTCCACATCTTTCCAAGTTTCTTTAATTGTACTCATTGTCACATTATTAGAAAACTAAAAGCTCTGCTTTGTTCAATATCCTTATTATATATATCACCTACAATAATATCTTTCATTATGAATCAAATTTAATTTAAGATAATTGATGCGTTTTTTATTTATATATATTTAAATTTCTGCTATCTTTGCCTACTTTTGTGAACTAATTTTGGAACAAAACTACAGGATTTTAGAATTAAAGGAAATAAGTTATTTAAATAATGGAGACATCAAGTTCAATAATAATAGGTTGAACGGATAGGTTCATAATGGATCCAAAGAGCAACCGGTTCAAGTTGAGGTCATTTTTTGTAAAGCTTGAAACAATATGATCACACTACTATAGGCAATATCAAATAATGCACAATTCAAATAAACGCGACAGCAAGTCCCACGTGAGATGCATGTAAAAATGAACCTTATAAAAAACTTAATGAATCATATTTGGAAACATATATATGATTGTATATCTTGAAACAGTTATTGGCTCACTTGTGCCAATTTCCATAAAATAAGTAGAAGTTTGCTATATACCATCTACTTAGGGTTTTCGTTTATAAGAGTTAAGTAATATGAAATTATCAACATCTGGTCTCCATGTTAACAGCCATGATTATACTACCAACAAACCATACCTGATAAGGTTCATAGGAATTGAAAATATGTTCATAACTAAAGTTCCAAGGATATTGCAATTGTGACAATTAAAGAGGACGCAAGTACCAAATTAAAGAGATAAAGTAATTATACGTAAGTACAATTATGATACGCCTTAGAGATCGAGAAATGCCTGTTTTGGCACTTTTCTTAGATCCTGTTGTTAATGGTTATAATACGTCTCCACAATCTACATTATAGTTAAACAAATTATAGACAACACGAATCTCAAGCACATCCAAAAGGCACCCTTTAATTGTATGTTAAAAGTGCATTAAACTTTTGTATACTTCGTGTAATCAGAGTGTCATATTGATCATAATATAAACTTACATTGAAGCCATGCTAGTACATGAACATAATCGGAATGGAACCATCTGCTCCTACATAAGGATTAGATTCATTAGGACATGCAATATGTAATAAAGAAATCACTAAACAAAGGCATCGAAAGAGGACATAAAAAACCGTTACCTACCAGTGATGAGGTAAGAACCTAACCGAAGTTGCCACACATAATCTGGTTTCCATAACCAAGTTGGAACACCACAACTTGTATAAAAAACAACATCAGTTCATGTCACTTTCACAACACCATAAAAATTATTGCTTTATCACAAAAACGTCGCCCTAAACACATAGGCTCATAGTGCATATAGTAACTCCGAGTACATTAGTCTACCGACTTCAAATGGAGCTGCAATCACGAGTTGTAAAATTTGGGGATTTTTGGGTGTGTCTGTGGTTTGGGTGATGGCTTATGGATGATAGACAGAAGCAAAAGTTTATTTGGAAGGCGTAATTGCTCATTTTAATATCCAAGTAGTGAAGCACAGTATTTGTTGCAGAACGTGCATAGGTTTTCATTACTTTTTTGAGTTTACGATTTGCAAATAAAGAAGCCAGAGTTCATGGGGTGAGTGACACGTCAGATTTGGCTTGGTTAGAATTTTGAAGTAACCTAAGCAATTGCCAAGAATTCAGTTCCAAATAGCTTCTACGATATTTATAGAAAAATCAAGTACACATCTTATATATAACAAAAAACTCTAATTTCTCCTGTTTCTCTACTTTTATTGTCGTTTAATACTCTGGTATGAAGTTAGTGTTATTAACTAACCATTAAAAAAAATGTTAGGAACCACACAATTTTTTACAAAAAAAAATCCACAAAATAAAGGGTGACCATTTTACTAACGTGGTTAATCTCTAATCTTACTTATTCAATATTTTATTCATCACTTTAAGCCAATATATTGTGTGTTGTTTTATTTTGTTAAAGTTGTGTTTGTATTCTAGCACGTTTACTATTGACAATTGACGAAATAAAACCAACACAGTATCACGAATACATATTCCAACGAGAAACAAAAGCTATCATAGTTGAAAGTTGTCACGTACGAATTTTTACATGTTTTTTTCTATTGAAGCTACTGTTATCTCCGATATCACAAGGTTAAATCTATAGAAAAGGACATTTGATATACATCATAAGATTAAACTCTATAGAAAAGCATTTGATAGTTGCTGTATTTTTTTCAATACTCCGTAATGAGTTGCATGAGGGATTGGTATATGTATAATCTCCTATTTTAAATATGCACTTCTCCGAATCCAAACATGGAAGCACCCAGATCATCCTGATCCTTTGGTGCTTTTCTTAGGAGTTTGTTTGTTTTCCAATGAAAGGCATTTCTTTAAACTGCAATGGGTTAGGTTTTTTACGAATACAAAAAAAATCTGGATTCGTGCTTTGTTTGAGAGTGAGTTTCCGATTTATTCATATCAGGAAACAAACTCGATTCTATCAAGCCCTTCTTTATTCGTTCCCTTTGGTCTCTCGGCCCGTATTTGTTGAAATTGCATTGTATTGATTCCTCATGTTTCGTCCGATGGTATTCTCACTATGTTGGAATTTCGTCGTTCATTTTCCCATGGAACTTTCAATTTTGATGACAAGGAATTGTTTTTAGGGTTAGTGGTGCTCGTGGATGGTTGTCGACAAAAAATTGGTCTCCTTAATATCATGCCCCTAAACCTAGTAATCTTAAGGAGCCTGATGGAACTCGATATCTAGTTTAGAGGTTCTCATAAATCTCCTGTTGAGGCTCGTGGATTGAGTTTTTGTAGATTTACAAGTGGTTAGAAACCAAGAGGAAAGATCGGGTATATCTTGTCAACTGTGGGTGAGGGAAAATGTTTTTAAATGAACTTCATAACTCTGTGGGTCCTCTTTGATTTTCCCCATTAGCGAAGGGCTGCTTCACTAGAATTGTAAGAAGGGGAATAAGCTGCAAGCACGATAGATTCCTTGTGTTCTTCCCATTAAATTTTTTCGCTGCTGGAATGATGCCTCAGGTTTTGTGGTCCTTTGTCGTTCGTTCACTGATCAGTGCCTCGCTATTTATTAAAGTTGGTGCTCTCCTAATTTTGGGCTCTAAACCATACATGATCTTTGACAAGTGGATTGGGGATCCTGATTTCAGTAACTTGATCTCTAATTCTTGGGTTTTACCCTCTGCTGTCCTACCCCCTGATCTTGTCCTAAAAAACAAACTAAAAAATCTCAGACAAGTCATCAAAACATGGACTTATACTAAGGTTTCTGCCCCAAATAAAATTCGCGAATGATAAATTAGCATCTTTTTCTGATTGTGGACGTGAAAGCCGAAGATGGTCTAATACAGTGATTTGGAATATAGCTTAAACAGGAGGAAAGACACATGGATTCTAAACTACTTGGAACCAATTGCATATATAGTACTTAAAGCAGTAAGTGTTCTCCTGAGATGGGCCGTTTGAAAGAGACGAGAACTCCAAATTCTTTTCATTCCCTCCACCAATGTAAGTAACTGCTAAATCAAATCATTAAATTGGGGTTCATATCAATGGCGTGTGGTGTGATTCGCCGGAGATGATAAAGGAGGCTGCCATTGATCATTTTTCTTTGAGCTTCAAGGAGAATCCAATTCCTAGGCCATATTTCAATAGCCCACTTTTCCGTCGCTTATCCTTGATGGATGCTAACTCTTTGGAACCACCATTACTAATGACGAATTAAAAGAGGCAGTTTGGGGATGTGCGGGTTGACAGGCCCCAGTCCGGAATGGATTCAATTTTACATCATCAGGAACTATTGGGAAACTTTAAAAGTTTGAACTTCTGGAAATTGTGTTAAAATATTTCGAATCCACGGGGCCAACATGCAAATGGCGTAACCCGTGCCTTCATTAGTTTTGATTCCAAAAAAAGGAAGGTACCCCTTTGTTTTTCAGATTACAGTCCTATAAGCCTCAATATAGGCTTCAGTGTTAACAAGGATATATCCAAGAATCTTGCTAATCGTACTATTCAAAGGACATATCCTCGGTTACATTGGCCCAAAACCAAACAGCTTTTATGCGGGTCGCCAAATCCTCATGGATGGGTGCATCATTGCAAATTAGAATCAACAGAACGCTTACGCCTTGGAGAAACTTCAAATTATTGCTCTCAAAGTCCGACTTTGAAAAAGGCCTTCGACAGTGTCCCAAACTGGAACTTTCTTCAAGATATCAAGATACGATTTGGGGGGTTTTGGTGCTAAATGGCAGGAAGTGGATGGCATCTTGTCTCTCCTCCAGCTTCTATAATCTGATTTTAGTGAATGGATATCCCTCTAAAGAATTCAAGTTAGAAAGGGGGCTTCGTCAAGGAGACCCCCTCTCTCCTTTCCTTTTTCTTATTGTGGCCGAAGCCCTTCAAGTCACAATTCTCGAAAAGTGGCACTAATATATCCTTATTGCAATACGCGGATGATGCGCTCTTTTTTAGTGATTGGTCCAGGTCTACAATGCTTCTAACCTCATTCCAATTCTTGAATGTTATGAATTAGCCTTGGGCCCTTAAAGTCATATCTCAAAAGAGAAGGATCATTGGGCATCGTGGTTCCAACTCACGAGTGGAGCTTATGGCGTCTTCCCTTGGTTGCGCTCACGAATCTCTTCCGTTATATTTACCTTGGTCTTCCTGAGTTGGGAAAAAAGATGCGCCTATGTGAAAGGATAGACATGTAGTTATCAATCGTTTTAAGAGAGCGCATCACCTCTTGGAAAGCAAAGTTCTCTGTCTATAGTGGGAAGAGGCTTACCCTCGACAAATCGTGCTTGGTAGTCTTCCTCTCTATTACTTTTCCTTGTTCAAGGCCCTTGCTTTTATCATTAAGACTTTGGAATCCATTAGAAGCCGTTTCTTTTAGGGGTTTAATGACTCTCTTCGTGGTATTAGTTGGGTTAAGTGGAGCTCCATCCTCTTAGATGCTAGTAAAGGGGGTTTGGGGGTTGGTAGTCTCGAGGCTAAGAACCTCGCCCTCCTTGGAAAATTGAAGTGGAGATTCCTTACGGATACAAATGCTCTTTGGCGCAAGGTTATAAAGATTTTTATATGGGATATCTCCCTGTTGGGGGGTGGGGGTGCTTCGGGGGGGGCTCTTTGGCCCCCTATGCTCATGTTGGTCCAGGGAGTTGGTGGGGGGGGGGGTGCTGGTGGTGAGGGGGTGATAATTTTGGGAGTTCGGGTGTCCTTGGGGAAATTGAGGGGGGGCCCATGGATGACGGGTGTTGAGAAATCATGTCACCTTTGGGGTTTATGGTGGAAATGGGGTCACGATAGGCGCTGTTTGGGGGTAATGAGCTAAATGGAGTGGCAACGGTTCACGTCTGATGGACGTTTTCCCTAGGCTTTTTGCTCTCGAAAATTATAAAGATTGTACGGTAAAGGACCGATGGGCCGTTCCTCACGAATGGTGTTTGGGAAGGGTCTTGGTCTTGGCGTGTCTCCCCTCGTGGGCGTGCCTTGGACGACCTATCTTCTCTATTATCTCTAATAAACCACCTCTCGCTCTTTCTGTGATGATGCACAGGACGAGATCACCCATTGTGGTATTAGCTGTCCTCGTGTGTTGCCGGTGTGGAGTTGGTGGAACCTGCCCTCTCCTGTTGTTTTCCTTCCTTCTCGGTCGCAGACGTGGCCATGGGGAAACATTTGACGTTCCTTGGTGGCACTAGGTTGAATAAATCCTCCATGGTGGTCCTTGCAATGTACGATTATGTGAGTATTTGAAAGTGAAGAAACAGAGATCACTCAAGCTGATTTAAATAAAGGAGGAAGACATCATATCTTCTAGGATTTACTTAGGGGGGGTGGGTTATTTGTGGTAAGCCTGATTTTAAAGAGTCTCGAAGAATTGGATCTCAGCTCGCCTCAAAGCTTGTGCTCCCAATTGGGATGTTTGGATATCAAGGCCTTTTAATTTGTTTTCTGTTTAGATTGTTTTCTTTTTGTTGATTTGGGTCGATGGCTTTTTCTTTGTTTGTTGCCACGTCTGAGGTTTTGCCTTTGTTTTTCCCCCTTGTACTATTGTTTCTTCTTTTGGCTTCTTGCTCGAAGCCTTAGTTTTTAATAACACTAGCCTTTCAAAAAAAAGTTATTTGTACTTAAGCGCATTTTGATATTTGTAATGTTGTTTCACGATCTTCAATCATGTTTAAAAATGTTGTTTCATCGAAATAAAATAAAAATATTTTCTGGCCACGAATGGAGCGATTTTATTATTCTGTTTGTCATAAAAAGATTAAAGAATAATGACTAAAAATAAGAGATAGCGTATGTATATATGAATGAAGTCAATGTACATGCACGAAGTTTTAGGGGAAAGTTATTTTGGATATCGATAATTTTTTGGATACGAGATTCATCATCCATCTAAAAAAATTAATGACCGAGATTAAAATGTTTATCAATTTTTTATAATTTAAATATTTCATGAATCGTTAATCGCTAAGAAAATAGAATACAAACTTTTATCACGGTATTTTTTGTTTTCATTTTTTTTTCATTTATTAAAATTTGCGTGAGAAATCACATGTGATTAAATACTAATTTGAATATTTGGATAAAATCACATTTGATTTTATTAGAAATTTAAATTGGTATCTAATCACATGTGATTTCTCATGCACGTTTCAACAACGAAGGAAAAAGACAAAAAAAAACAAAAAAAACGTAAAAAACAAAAAACAATATGTCGAAAGTATATCAAAGTGCCTATCTATAGAAAGATAATTTAATGCTCGTCGTGATGGTATATTTTTTTGCTTAACGATTAACGACTTAAGTGATATTAATATTTGAAAAAAATGATGAAAGTGAGTTTGTTAAAATGTTCATTTTAATATCTTGATCAAATGGAAATGAAGGGTGTGGATTGATCTTGATATCCAAATAAACTTAAATTACTTCCTCCGTCCCTAAATAAGTGTTCACTATTGACTTTCAAAGTCATTTTTTATCAACTTTGACTTTAAATTATTTTGTTTGTGTTATATAATACTTAATAAAAATTATATCAATGAAAATACATATAAAACCCAATACATTCATATATTTTGCATTAAGTATTTCATAACACAAAAATAATTAATTGAGGTCAAAGTTGCAAAAGAATGACTTTAAAATATCAACATGTGGACAATTATTTAGAAGACGGAGGAGTAATAGTTTTTAGAGCACATAGGAACGGTGTCAAATTATCTCCGCGATTCCCCAAAATGCCACTCGAAAACGCCACAACCAAGACCCAAACTCAGTGTTTTTCGTGTGTCAAGAGCCGTAAATAGGCCACCCAAATGGTCCGAAAAACGCTAGACGAAGGCGCGAGACACTTTGTCCCCCTGATACCGTGTCCCCGCGATTTTCGTGTCTCGCGCCGTCGTGTATTTAATTTTTATTATTATCATTATTTGTTATTTTTTAAGAAATGTGAGGTAACCATAACACCAGAAATTATGGTCTGTTGAACCAAAAATGAGAGAATTTTGATATTGTGGTGGAATCTGGTATTGATGGGAAAAAGTAATGAACGTGGTACCTACTTTTTGCCAATGCACGAAAACTTGACTATACCATGTGTTCCTCTAAGAAAATTTTAAATTTAGTCTAAATATACACGCGATGTTTCCGATATGTTGTGTATTTTTATAAAAAGTAATAGAATTAAGATTTGTTATTCTTTCTTAATACCTTACATGAAACATTAAAGAATAAACTTCATGTGAAAATTATTATTTGTAGGACGTTTTTTTTTTTTCTGTCACCCCCCCCCTTATGGGAAAGTGTATAAGCATATGAGCGAAAAAAATACATTCAAAAAATGTATATTACTAATTTTATCTTTAAAATAATATTTAAAGATCTACCTAAATACTTGTGTTATTTTTTTATTCAAAAATAATTTTTATACTTAGCCCAATTAACCCATTATCCCCTTAGTCTATTTAGCCAATCCATAACAAGGGTAAACGCCAAACACAACCCAACACTTTAAATATACAAAGGAAGGACGTAATGGAGGCGAAGTCCAATAACAAAGAAGCAAGAGCAAAGCAGGGAAAGAGCAAAGGATGCCGGCAATGGGCAGTCATGGAGAAGCTTTCCCAAAGTTGTGAAAGGACATTCTAAAAAAAAGCACGCGAACTCGGGCTTGAGAGATTTGGAGAAGATGGTAATTTGATAGTGGAGAAGTTTAATTTTGGCCCGTTTTGTTTCAGGGTATATGGAGAATTTTTGGAGAAATGTTGCCAATAAGTTATGTTTTTTTTTTCTCAGATTTGTAAAGATATTTTTACATTCTAGTTTTTTTTAATTTTATGATATCGAATTACCATAGAATAGAAAAGAATTAAACGGACATAATATTAGCACCATAGTATGCATGCTTTAAGTGTAACTAATAAAGCAAATCAAATTAAACATGTTCATAGTAAGAAGTAAAATACATTAGCGATTATGAAGAATTAATACCATGCTGATGGAACTCATGGTGATGATATTGTTTATGGATGGGTAAACTTTCGATTCGGCTTAATTCAAGGATGCTAGTGATGAAGGTTTATTGTGAAAAGAAATATGAAAGAAAGAAAAAAACACAAGGAGAATATTTCATAATATGAGTTTTCGTTTAGTGTAACTAATAGAAGTGAAAAAGAATAAAAAGTCAAAAACGTTAGTCTAAAAGAGTCTATTATGGGGGGAAAATCCGGCCCAAAAAAGTATGAAATGTTTGATACTATTGTTTAAACAGCGTTAAAAAGTAACCATATAATAATCTCCATAATGTAAGTTGTCTAACAATCAAACTATAAAATATTGGATCATTTAAAACGGTTATATTCAATCGCTGTAAATAATAAGATTAAATTATAAAATAATGAATTCTTTTAAAACAATCACTAGTTATAAGTCCCGTGCATGCACGAGGCTTACACATTAATCAAATTTATTTTAAATTTTTTGTTTAATATACAGGCATATGAAAAATTTCCCGTGTTTAATGTTTTGTAATTGTGATATTAGTACAACTAATAATTATGCACATGATTTTACAAAAAAATATTCATTATGCATTAATATAAGTGTTTTAAAACCCGAGTTATTCCGATCGCTTGAACCGTGAACCGGTCGGGTAACCGGAAGCCGGATGTTGCTGGAAAACCCAGTTGAACCGTGACCCAGCGGCTCGACCGGGTTAATTAAAAAAACGTGTTAAAACATTGGTTAATTCATATTTAATATTTTGTAAAGATTTTGTTGGATAAAAAATTTAACTTTGTTTAACTCACATTAGTGTTCAAATATACTAATTAATATCATGTTTTAGTACAATATGCTTATTTTAATATTTATTTTTTTATCCTGATAGTCCCTTATATAAACTTTAAATAGATTTATATATGTTTGTAACTTTAAAGTAAAAGTTTTTAGAATGTTTTAAAAAAAATAAAGTCTAATGGGCTATTTGTTTATTTTTTAAGGTTATTAAAAAATATGGAAAATTATAAGGTTTAGATAAGTCCATATGATTTATTAAAAATTTAACCACTAAAGTTTTAACAATTACCTCATTTTTTTTAAGTTTTTGTTTTTATAAATTTTAAAACACTATATGTTTTATGTCTTATTTTCTTATCAGATTCTCCACCAATTTTTTTAAATTTCTTGACCAAAGAGAATCATTTATAGACTGTTTATCCGATCAATCAGATACTCAAACGATTTTTGCATACCTGAAAAAACAAAGCTTTCTGATTGGTCCCATTTTTTGATTCATAAGATTCAATTTGATAGAAAACTCCGAAATGATGTAATTCTTTTATTATATAAAAAAAGATATGCAACTGTTTTAAATAATAAGTTTAAATTATGAAATATTGAATTCTTTAAAAACAAGTATATCCAACCGTTAACAAGTTTTAATTATTAAATATTAAATCCTTTTAAAATGGTTGTATGATTACCGTTTAAATCTAACTTTGAATAAAAATAATAAATTAATAGATAAAGCAACCCGGTTTAAATGATATCTTTTATATTTCCGTTTCTTCTTTATTAACCGAGATATATAATGTTTTTCAAATTATTTAGTACGGTGAGATTGAAAACCGTTATAAAAAGTCTGTTGTTAAATACTCTTTCTCTACTAGTGAGAGTTATCGTTTGTTGTGATGCCTTTTACGATCCGGATTCCATTCTGTGTTAGTTTCTAGAATGGGAGAATACTAAGTTGTGATTATTTTTAGATTTGAGAGAGTGTACAGTTACTTATGAAAAAACATTGAGCTTAAGGTTGTCGGAGCTTGAAGCTCAGATCGTATATGATTATAGAGCTTGAGTTTGGGGTCGAGCTTGTTTCGAGCATTACGTATATAGCTCATAGCTCGAGCTCAGCTCATAACAATTTTCACAAGCTCGGCTTCGGCTCAATTATATAACAAGTCAAAAGAGATAAAGCTTGAATTACACTCGGCTTTTTAAGCACGAGGCTTGAGCTCGTTTGTTTATTATGAGTTCGTTTAGGCTCGCATGCATAGTCGATCTTTGTATATAGAGGTCGGGGTTCGAGATCAAATTATTTATTAAATAAACCCAACTTATGCTCGAGCTCGTTTAAGCTTGGCTCATTTCAAGCTTTTATCAATCAAGTCCGGAGCTTTTTACTAACAACTTGTGTCCCTCACAAGGTATAGATATTTGGGCACTACTACTTCGCGGGACTTATTTATAGGGACAATTTCTGGCGGGCAGTTGTAATTTGACGATGATATTGCTTGTACATTACCCAAGTCAGCTGGGCTACTATTGTTTACAAAAAATGGAAGCATTACAGATCTTGTACATTACTTGCTACTAACCATGAGATATCATGTGCATTATTAAGTTACTGTTGGTTACAAAAGACATCATTAGGCCAGTTTTGGCTACTGTATGTATTACAAGAAGGATAGAATAAGTTGTAATATTTTTTAGAAAAGTCAGCTTGTTGTCGCATCGTTTCTGCTGGTTCTTATCGTTTCTTGAAACAAAATGTATGTGTTTTGGAGTGCGCTGGATTAAGGACTGGTGGTAGGCATGCAATGGCTATAGATCTTAGCACCAGCGTCTGAAGATGAAATTCGTAGCCTTCACTGCGGTACTTCTCCCAGTGTCAAAATGTACTTTTGCTGTGTTGATGGTTCTAGTTATCTTAGAGAATTTATGAGAAGTTTGATAAAAGTATTTGTTTTCATAGTAGCCAAGACGTTTTGCGAGTCAGCTTGTCATTGTAACACTTGTTGACTAAACAGGTTAAGAAGATGGTTCTGCTTCATCTGAATGCGAACGCTTTAAAAACAGTAGCGTGCAGTTCTAGTAAGGAGCTACGATTTGTTAGTGGATCGTTTTTACAATAGGTAATAAAGGTGAAGTACAAAGTGGTATAGTGATTCATCTTTGTATATACTGTTAACTCATTTTGATAACAAATGTTAAATGTCTAATTGTAAATAGTAGAGTATGGCGTTACTGAGAGTCGGGAGTCTCCTGAGGCCCCATGGTTTTGCATTTTGTATTCGAAAGTTCGTCTATGCCCTTTCGCCTGCAAGTTTAAAAGAACATCACTCTATGATAATAGCCATAGCTTCAGGTGTTTGATTTCAGAAGAGTATGCATCGGTGTAAACGCAAGACGATTATATTAAACACTTTCCATGAGTTCATGTGTTTTTGTAACTAATAATGAGAATATACTTAAATACCTGATAGTTTTTCCTGGGTTTCACTTCGAGCGAAATCACCTAAATCAGACTCGGAATTCTGGGTTTTGTCCAGTTGAGGAGGGTCTTGTGCGTTGCCTTGATATCAAGAACAGGATCCGTATCAGATTTTTCATTATGTATCTCAATTATTGGTGGATCTAAATGCTATTTTTTATGTCTCCTAAACATGTTTTAAGGCAACATGAAAAGTGAAGCCCCCAATGGCATAAACCCGATGGTTGTATTATTCCTATTATAAAAATGAGCCACCTATGGCAAAACAAATTTAACGCAATTGTTTATTTATTGTCAAGTTTGGTACTGTTGGATCGTAATGTTCAAAATGCAATCAAAATATACCAAAAGTAAAGAAATTATATATAATTCCTTAATCTGTCATCCATCTGAAATAGTAAAACAATCGAGTTCTATTTATAGAATGAAAGGGTGCGAGTTGAATTCTGACGCAACCGCTTGGTGAAATAACTGAAAAACGGTTTTAGTTACCGCTTTCTATACACTTGCCATATATGAATAGAGCGGGTTATGATTAACATATGGGTTGGGTTTTGACACCGATTGACCCAAATTCTCCTCCTAATCATAAGCACTGTGGGCTTAGATTTTTTTAGTCCTAAGTGCGGCTTCTCATGTTAAGGAATTTGATATTCGGGAGTGCCTTTGAGAGTATGTCTGCTATCTGGTATTGCTCCACTTACGAATTCGACTTGTATGTACTTATCATTCGACGCATTCTCTAATGAAGTGATACCATCGTGTGAATGTGTTTGCTTCTTCCATGAAATACTTGTGAATCTTCATAAGTTCAATTTCAAGACATTGTGTCAACACTTGTATATGTAATCTTTCTCTTCATTGAGTTGAGTGTAAGCTTGCTTAGTAAACTTTTTAACCAAAATCTTGTGAGTTGCTGCTGTTACAGCGATGAATCTGCTTCACATGATGATAATGCTACAGTGGCTTGTTTTTGTGAACTCCAGCCTGGATTGTGGATCCCATATAGAATATTATGCCAGGTTATCTTCACTTTTCCTTCTTGAGTGTTGAGACTCTCGGTGTAGCCTAACTGTCGCTGATCCATGTATCCTTGTTTCCTCCGATTATGCTTGTAGGTGATTTACCATAATCCTTTGTTCCTTTACATAGCTTAGTACTTGTCTTATAGCCTTTCATAAGTTGAGTTCACTTGGTTCTTGCATAAAACCGACTAAAGTAATCCTACTGAATAACTTTAAGTCCATGTCTTGTAAAAGCAGGTATCTTAAGCATCCAATTAAGCTTCGATATTTGGTTGAGTTGACCATTGTTCCCTCAGTGATCTTCGTTAGTCTTGTTCCTGGATCCATTGGTATCAATGTCTCGTTGCAGTCTAACATCCCAGCTTCCTTTAAGATCTTGCTTGTGTATGCTGATTGCTATAATCGATATGCACCATTGTTCAGTGTGACTTCTATGCAAATATAGGCTAATAATCCTAGATCTCTCATTCAAATTCTTTTTTTCATTTGAGCATTGAACTTGTCAATTTCCTTCATTGATGTGTCGGTGAATTTAGATCAACTACATAGACCTCCTATTAGCAGTATCGAGTCTTTTGATTTTCTTAGGTAAGATGCTTGCCCAGTGCGCATTTCTTGAAAATCTAATGACTTCAATGTGTTTGTCCTAATTATTATTTCCCAACACTGTGGTGCATGTCTTAGTCCGTATAGGGCTTCTAATAGAGCCTATAGACTTTCCATTGTCTTCGTCTCTTTATGAATCCTACGGTTGTGTGACGTATACTTCTTATTTTAAATCTCCATGATGAAATGCAGATTTAGTCAGGTGATGTACATCCCATTTATTGGTAGCATCTTGGCGAGTAAGTAGTCTGAATGATTTCCAATTCTACTTGCTAAGAGTGCAAGACTTCTTCAAAGTCTATGCCATGCTGTTAGTTAGTGTAGCCTTTTGTGCCACTAAATCTAGCTATATTGCTTGATTATATTTCCATTAGCATCTTCTTGGTCTTGTAATACCCCAATTTTAAGCCTATAGCTTTAAGCCTCTGGGTATAGCTAGGTGTTTTAACGCCCTCCATGTATTGTTTTTCTCTATAGATAGAGTCTAACTCGACTTCATTGCTTCTATCCATTTTTGAATCGCTTGATGCATCATTTGTTAATTCTTGGTTCGGTGACTTCGGGCTAATAGTTAATTCCTCGGTGTCTTCCGTAATAAAAGTCTTTGTGTTCTAAAACCCTCAAAGGCGTGTGATCAAAGTGTGATGGATGAATCTATGAATTTGAGTTAATCATGGCACTTTGATATATGATTTTGTATGAAGGTGTTAGGTGTGACTTGAGAATTTACTTCTGATGATCGTGTTGTGAAGTGTGTGAGGTTTCTTGAGAATGAGTGAGAAGAGAGTCTCTAGTTGGTGATGCATAATTATCATCATCATTGTTAGGGAATTCATTATCGTCTTCAATAGGTTGAGTTTCTTGATCATGATATTCATTTGTGACGGCAGGGTCTCCTATCTTGAAGTCCGTCCATTCAGGTTTGTCATTAGTGTACTCACTCATATAGTCATTCCAGTCCCATGTTTCATTCTCCTTGAACTTCACATCTCTACTAACACATACCCTTTGTGTTTTTGGATCAAATAAGCGATAAGCTTTCGATCCAATTTCATTTTTCCTAAGTATACGCATTTAAAATTTGCTTCTATCATCTAACTGGTCAGATGATTTGTGAATGGTACCTTCGCATATGCTATGCAGCCGAAAATTCATCGATTTTTTTTAAGTTTGGCTTTCTTTGTTTAATTGCTATCGTATGAGCTGATGACTTCTAGTGCTTTCGTAGAGAACACAATTTAGGGATTTATATGGCGTGTCTAACAGCTTCAGCCCAAAAAATTATTTATTAAATGCATTTTAGATTCGCTTTCATTCATACATCTATGTGGACATGATATGTCCTATTCCTTCATTCAACTACTCATTTTTAGGGCGAGTAGGGTGCAGTAAGTTGTCGTGCTAGGCTATGCCGTTTTTCCTTACAATATATGTGTGAATTCATTTGATGTGAGATTCTCCTCCTCGATCCGTTTCAACATTTTCAAATGTTGTCGCTTAATTTTCTTTCTCAGTAAGATTTCTTAATTCCTTGAGAAGTATCAAATGCTTGATACTTTACGTACTTAAGAAATATCCCCACATTATCTGAGTAGTCCATCAACTAACAAGAATATGTATTTTTTTTCCTAAAGGTGTTGGTGGTGTGATTGGTCCACATAAATCTCCATATACAAAATCTAAAGGTGATGTGGATCAACTTCGCTTTCTTCGAATGGGCGCTCTGAGCTATGTTTACAATCAAACAAACATCACAAATTTTGTTGTTGTATGGTTTAATGGCAGGGAATCTGTGAATAATCTCTTTGAGCCATTGATTTTAGTGACTCGAAGTTGAGATGTCCTAATCTTGCGTGCCATAACCATGTATCTTCCTTTAAGTTTGCTAGTAAGCAAACAGGTGTACCTATTTTTAGATTTGCTTTATATAGTTGGTTTCTCTATCGTATGACTTTCATGAAGATTTTGTTGTCCATGTCATAAAGTCGTAATTCGTCGACTTCCATTTACAACATTACTACCAATTTCATTGGAATTGAGTCCCAAGGCTCAATAAGTTGCTTTTCAAGGCAGGAATGTTAATTTACAATGGTATATGATTCTTTGTTTCTCATCATCACATTCTATTATGATTGAACATTTTCCTTTAATCTTTATATATGAACCATCTCCAAATTTCACTTTGTCACTAACCTTCACATCTATTTCCTTGAAATGTTCTCTTACTCCAGTCATGTGATTACTAGCTCTCCATGGTCCAAGAACCATAGACTGTTTCTCTACTTACATTGTCTCTTTATATCCTACATCTTCTTCATGTAGGGAGACATTTTGTTCTTCCTCTGTTAATGTTGCCATTAGTAAGGTTGGTTCTAGGTTTTCTTCAACGAGGTTTGATTGCTCGTTTGGTTTTGTCTTTTGAGGACATCTAGGTGCAATGTGCCCTATCCTTTTGCATTTATAGCATGTTAATTTGCTAGTATCAAAGTTTGATTTCTTGGAGTTGTTATTATAATTCTTATGAGAGGTTTCTCCATCTTTCCTTTCTTCCTTAAAATTCCCGTGGTTTTTTCCTTGTGAGAATTTATATCTTCCACGTCCGCGTCCTCTAGAATATCTTCCTTTATTTTCGTGTCGTGTGAACATCAATTTTTCTTGATTATCCACTTGCTTGCCTTTCTTATACTTAATCCTTTCTTCGTAAGTTTTAAGTCTACCAATTGCTTCTTCTAAAGTCATTTCATCTAGATCTGAGTATTGTTCTATTGACACAACTATTTGCAGATACCTATCGGGTACAACATTTAATAGTTTGCGCACTAGCTCTTCATCTTTCATGGTATGCCCTAGACTGGCTGCTTTGTTTACTAAGGTTGTTAGTTTTGCGGTGAAGGTGTCGATGGTAACCGACTTCCCTTCATGTGTAAGCATTTCAAAATTCGATTGAGAGTTGAATCATCTTGTTGCACTCTATCTTCTCCTAGGTGTCTAGTTTTTAAGGCATCCCAAATGGCTTTTGCGGTTTTGTGTTTTGTGATTTGAAGTAATTGATCTTCTGGTAAGGCTTGGTAAAGGAATGCGATAGCAGTTTTGTCTTTTCTATTATCTGCTTGGGTTTTATCATTGGGTTCTATCATTTCCCATAAACCAATTATGCCTCTAGAATAACTTTGCATTCGAATTACCCTAGTGAGTAATTCCGAGGGTGTTAGTATTGACATTGGAATTGGGGTGTACTTGTAAGTACTACCTCATTTTTTCGAAGTATTTCCACTTTCCTTGTCAATCACTAGGATATCAATATAAAACTCCAAATAAAATTGATAAAGTGCGGTCGAAAATCTTGGTGTGAGTACTCTGTGGTTTCGTGCCTTAGAGGCTATCAATCTTAGCGGGACTAGTTTTTAAAAAAAAACTATCCTTGGGGATTTTATGTTCTATAGCGAATAACCTAAGGTTAATTACTCCTTAAAAATTTTCCTAAATAAAAATAGGGCAAAATTCCTAGAGGGCTAATATATTTCAATCTTCGGTTTTAGGCAAAACGTACAAAATCTGAGAATGAGGGGTAACGTTATGTAAAAGACCTAAAACTAAAAAGTCCTTATATAAGCTAAAGTCTGATTATATAGAAAATGAAAAATGGAGGGGTTTTTTTTAAAAACCTGTTAGATAATAACCTTGGGTGTGTGTGTCCCCCTTTTTTTTTATATAAGTTCCGCCGCCCCTGTCCCACACTGTTGGTAGATTCGTACGTCTTTGGGGACTTTAGAGGTTCATATCACTTCTTCTCGTGTTGTTTGAAACCAACGATGGCCGAATGGCGATTGTTAATGCATCTATCTCCTTCTTCTTGTGTTCGTAACCACGGGCTCCCTGATTTAAATTATTGTACGAAACTAGGGTATTTCGCTAAAAATTGGGGATCTGAAAAACCGCTCCGCAAATTAATACAGTGATGATTCATGTGATGGGTTTCGATATAGAATCTTCTCAAAAAGGTGTGTTTGTTCTCTTTTGATGATTTTATTTTTCTGTCCCTTTATTTTTGATGACTTCGCGTTATCCAATTTATTGTGGTTAATAAGAGTTCGAATATGATATAGAAAAAAAATGCGAATTCCCGTATTGATTTTGGGTTCTGGTTTCCGTTTCCTGTTCGATGTGTTTTCGAGGTTGAAAGACCCTTCGTTGCCGGTGATCTTTTTCACATGGCGACGATGTTAGGATTCGCCTTATGAATAAAGATGTTTGACAAACACAGAATTATTTCCTGGGTTGTGTTTGTATTATCTGCGAAAACGTGCATTTGGAAAAACCTTCGCGGACGGAGTGTATTTTCATTGTATCTGCAGAATATAGGATTGGTATCTTAATGGTGCATATTTTTTAATGTCCCTACATGATTTAAGGCAACAGAAAATGACCACCTATGGCAAAACCGATGTTTGTATTATTCCCTCTTATAAAAATGAGCCACCATTGGCAAAAAACAAATTTAAAACTGCAATTGATTATTTTTTGTCAAGTTTGGTACTTTGGAATCGTAAAAGTTCATAAATGCAATCAAAATATACAAAGTAAGATTTTATATAATCAATCTCATGTCATCATCTCTGAAATGTATACAAACGAGTTCTATTTATATAAGAATGAAAGGTGCGGAGTGATTGACAGCAACCCTTGTGAAATAACTAGTAAAACGTTAGTAACCTGCTTTTCTATAACTGCCATATTTTATTGACAGCGGGTATGTATTAACCACATGGGATGTGGGTTTGACCCCGATTTGACCCAAACTTCAGAGTGGTACCCAGCCCCAAATGTTTACGGACACCAAAAAAAATAATCAACGAAACAAGACAAAAAGGGAAAATAGATGAACACAACCTCTTTAGTAATAAAGATTGTAGATACCTCCTGAAACAGTGGAAGATGACCGCAATCAAAAGTTATGGGATATAACCTACAAAGGAAATAAGTGAGTTCAGTCAACAAGGTTCTCAGTGAAGCGGTTTGATGTCAACATATGCTTATTACGTCATTTTTTTGTGCCCATTTTTTATAAAAGGATTTGATAATACTATTCCAGTTTAGACGGGTAAAAGTGAAGAACATATGTGATAAAACTAGACAATTTTTCGTCCAAAGTTAATAAACAAGAGACAAATGAAGATGCTCATTTTTCGCCAAACAAACATAAATTAAAATTTAGATTCGGTTTTACCTCCCAATTGGAAATCTTGTGGTCGTTGCGTTTTTTTTAAACTTACTGTAGTATCACACGACAACTCACAGACACACAGATAATAACAACATTATAAAACTTACTGTAGCATTTTTTTTTGTTTTGAAAAGCTGGATATATAGCAACACGAATAAAAATCACTACGGGGAGTTTAAAAAGCAAAGAAGGCTACAAATAAGGAGAGCAATGACAAACACCGGAAATTTGAGAGAAGGGAGACAGAACCCTGCAAAAATAAAATGCGTGAGAGTTTAGAAAGTGATTCAGACTTGCTTGTTAGCGGCATACGATATAGTTCTAACAAAACCGCCTAGATAAAAATAAAGCTTGATTAGTCCGTGAACCTAGATCGCCGGACTTCATCCGACTCCGTCGCCACGTCCGATAACATTGAAAGTGTTTGCGACGTTCATGTTCAGCTGCCTGATAATCAAGAGTTTGTGTTTTGGTCGGGAGATGATAAAGGCAAGAATCAAAACAAACCGCGGATAAGATATCGAGACAAAAAAAAAACTAGTGATTTTATTGTTGTTAGAATGGATCTTAGTTGGTAAGATAATCTTGTGGGCTAGAGAAAGCAGGCTATCGGTAGCCCACAGCCAAACGACAACCACATTGTGCACGTTTTTTGTAATGCTGCTTTAGTATATACAAGAAGTTGGCATATTGCCCGCGCGTTGCGGCGGGGGCAAATTTGTTGTGGAGTTCATGTAACTAAAAATCTAGTAACTATATTAATTCTTCTATGTTTCCCTCGTCGAATCTGTAGTGTCTAAATATAAACCATTTGACCCTTTTTTCTTATAAATAGCTTGGAATGGTCATACTTGATTTTCATTTTCATTCTTGAATACTTTCCGTTAACAAAAGTCAAAATAAACAGATACATATGTATTCTAGCATCATACTTTTCCAATAGTATTAACATCAACATTAGTTATACATACCAGGTTCCTATGATTGTCCAGATGAAGGGCAACTACGGTTAGAAGAAATTATCGCAACCTTAGCTGATAGAAATATCAACTTGACTCGTAGAATGTAGGTTCCTAGTATTTCTATGTGTTCCGCCTAACTGCGGTCACGTTCTCTCGTCCGCAGCTGTAGTAATAATATTTTGAAAAAAGTTAGCATAATCAAAGTGATTGCATACATGTTCTGTATATATCTTAACACGAATAGATAACATAGTTACGTACACACGCACCATGTAAATGATTTCTGCGCAATGAAGCGCGTGTTGCTACACTCGGTGGCACACCTTCTCTGATGTCAAAAGACATGTCCAGCACATTAGGCATTATTGTTAAAACCAATGGTTCTAAAAGTATGTCCTTTGTTTTCGTAAACCTGTAATGGCAACACATTTTGAAAATTCAAACAATACAAAATTCAAGTTTGTTTTGGACCTCGGTTGAAACAAACATACAAACACGCCAAAATGTGTGCCAACCCATAGCCAAAGGCAGAATTACCTTGGGTAGCAAACTCCAAATAATCGGCATTTGCACGGGAACATCTATGTTTTTGATGTTGATCGTTGCCGACACCTGTTATGAAAGATGAACATGGGAAAAGGTAATCAGTCTCAGTTAATTTGTAAGCCAGAACAGTATTGAGTTGTTAAAAACAGTGACTCTAAAAGTATATGCCGTTTGTTTTTGTAAACTTGAAGTTCAATATGTACAAAGTTATATATATCCGATGACAACTATTAAATATACATGTGCACATATGTTGTTGCATAACTTCAGAAGGAACACCGAAGTTGCAGACATCCATAATACAAAATTTAAGTTTGTTTTGGACATCGGTTGAAACACGCATACAGACATGCCAAAATGTGTGCCAAACAGTTTTTGAATATACGGTGAGTTAGTAAATCAACTTGTACGAAGTCATATAATTCATCACTTATACATGCTCGTGGTGGCTCGGAAACCAAGGGCATATGCCGTAAATTTATCTGCGTTACAACCATGAATATCAACTCTCTATGAAATATACATCTTACATGTAGAATTCTTAAATTAAAATCTCATATTCATTATGGAATATACATCTTACAACTTCCTGTCAACTATTACAGTATATTTCATTAATTAAATCCATAACAAACTGCTTAAAGTTAAATGATTAGGCCTGAACCATTTTCGTACACTATTAGTATTCATGTGGCTTTATCTGACTGGTTACTTCCTTTTTAAAAGAGGTTCCATACTTGCAGTTTAGTTAACGTCTCAGGAACATATATATTTCAAGAGAATGGTCCCCGCAACCCAATACCTATCAGTTATTAGAAAAAGCGCATCTACTTTATGAGATTGTGAGCAACAGAGACTCCATATACATACGAGGCTCAGTGAACTTACAATCCTAGATGTGAGTTACAACAGGCTGACACGTGGTGTTCCTTCAGCTTTTGCTGATTTTAAGATTGTTGAAAACGTAATGCTAATATTCTAATTAATTATAAACTGAATTA
>BQNB010060276.1:0-36991 GCA_026074375.1 Tanacetum coccineum
TTTATTTGGCAATGTACATGCTACCTTCCACTATTAGCTTCGGTGTCATGAGCTTAGCGCAACGTAAATACCTTTTATGCGAAGTTTTATATGATATAACTATCTTTTATGTTTTGAAAATTCACCTGACAAACACACTAACGGGCTGAGAACCTGATTATGAGTAGTGTAGAGATGGTAAATCTAAGGTCGTCCCAAGAGCAAAGTGTCAATTAGTTTTAATTTGAATTGTCACGTTTTGATAATGGTTTTTAGAATGATTTTGAGATTAACAAGAAAGTAAATATGTGAAAAGTAAAAGTAATAGAAGATATCAGGGAGAAAGGCATGCTATCCTGGCTATTTCATTACTACCATTATAACTACGTTTTCCTGTATAATGTTACACCATGGTTTCATTAGTGGTTTCTAAAGTTGACAGACCTGAATAGATATATTTAGTCTGTCCTATAATTCCTGCGATCCCGAATCCCCAATAAGTCATGAAGGTAGGGAAACCTATTCATAGTGATTAATCCTAACTATCGCAAGAACTTGTCTAATAACCTATACAGATTATTAACCCTCTCTGAAAGAGTTCTTGTACTTTTTAAGTATATTAAGTGATAGAGGTGGTAACCTGATTAGTTCCTACACTAGGGATAGGGTTCAAAACCTACCCTAATACCCCTGTTAATCCCATGTTCAACTGGTAATCTAATAACAGGATTAACATGATCTAAACCACACGCAATACTACAAAAACCCAGGGGTATACGATAGTCAAAGAATAACCAACAAAACCATAATCTAATAGGAAACAAACATTATAATGATAGTAAATTCATGACTAGGCCAGCACTTGAAGTGCTTAGCCGCTCATAGCAATAACACATAAAGAATTAATAAAGGTAATCATGGATTGAAAACTCATAATTCTTACAGAAGTTGTTTATGAACGATTTAATATAAAAGTAAGATAAGTGTGATCTTCCTTGGACTTCTAATGGAATTCATTGAGCTATGGACGCCTAGTTCGCCCCTTGGAGCTGCTATAGAATGGTTGATGTCGAAGTGTCTGAATGAGGCCTCTATTTATAGGTTTTAAATATTTTACGACGTAACCATATGAGGTGTTATGCCATAAAGTGCTGACGCGTCCTTTCCATATACAAGCTTAAATATGTTATGGCATAATCAAAAGGGCACGTTATGCCGTAATGCTGACTCAGATAAGTCATCCTTCCATAATAACATTGTTACGGCGTAAACCTTTAGTAAGGTTACACCATAATGTTGTAAGCTGACGTGTCTTGCTTGAATTATGTAACGGCGTAACACTATCATAGGGGTTACGCCATAATGTCTCGTAAGAATCCATATTATCTTCATTTTTTCATCAATTTCCCGTGTTTCTTATCACATACTTCAATTTTACATGAAAACAACAAAATAACCGTAAATGTATCGAATTTAAGTATTTATAAGACAATTGCAAGTATTTTTGTGGAGAAATTGACACTAAAAAATATCAAATATTTGATGTTATCAGGAAGCTCTTTCGATCACTGCCTTAAAAACCTAGAAAAGATGCTCAAGAGTTGCAAGGAGACGAATCTTGTATTAAATTGAGAAAAATGCCACTTTATGATAAAAGATGGGATACTCCTTGGCCATGAGGTTTTTGGTTTAGGAATTGAAGTAGATAAGGCAAAAATCAAATCAATCTCTAAGTTACCATACCCTATGAACGTAAAAGTCATTCGAAGTTTCTTAGGACATGCAAGTTTCTACCGAAGGTTCATAAAAGACTTCTCATAAATCACATGCCCGATGACCCGGCTCCTCATAAAAGAAGCCCCCTTCAATTTCTCTAAACAATGCATCCAATATTTTGATAAGTTAAAGCAAGATCTAACACAGGCTCTCATAAAGATTAAACCAGACTGGCCATTTCCATTTGAAATCATGTGTGGCACCAGTGACTATGTTTTTGGGGCAGTATGGGGCAAAGCAAGGAGTTAGCCTTAAAATATGTCGACTTATACGGAATTACACTAGGTATCATTAGGCAAGACATGTAGGGACTAGAATTGTTAAGTTAGAATAGTTTCCTTTGTCTTGACCTATATATACCCCCTCTATACTTCCATGGAGGTGTAAGGATAATCATTTGTAACATAAAGTGTGTGTGTTTCTCTCTCTAGAAAACACACACATCTTTCCCTCTCTACTTTTCTCTCTTAATAATATGGCTCTCTATTTATTTTATCCTCCCCGACCTCTGGATCATGTGTTTTAGGCTAGAATCTTCATGGGTAACAATTGGCATCAGAGCCTAGGGGCGTTTTGTGTTCGTGGTTTGCATTTTAGGGTGTTGTTCGAGCTTATTTAAGCTTTGTGTGGCTTATTTTTAAGCCAAAACCCACAGGTTTGGTTGGTTGGTGTTTATTTTTGTGCAAAAACTTAAAACTTTCTTCTCTCTAATGTTTCTAGCTTATTTGTACAAGTGGTTTGTGGTTTGTTAAAGTTTATTTCACATGATTCATGTTTTTTTAAGCTTTTGACTCGAAAAAAGTGGAAAATGTTTCGTGTTAAAAACCATCAAGTTTGAGTTTTTATGGTTCTTATTGGCTTGGAATCACTGTTTGTACAAGAAAATTCTTGGAAAAACATCAAAAGCTTGATCTTTTTAAGGTCTTTGGTTAGAAAAGGGGATTTTTGAACTTGAATCTTGATTTCAAATTTTTTGTCGTAAAAACGTTAATGTTTAAAATTTTAAGGTTCTCCTAGTCTTAGATAGGTAAGAAGTACCAGAAAAATCAGGTAAAAACGTTAAAAAATAAGTCTTTTGGTGATTTTTGATTTTTGAGTTTCGAACACTTTTGGGCGAATTATACGTTGGTCAGGCGATCTATACATTGGTCAGGTGATCTATACATTGGTCAGGCAATCTATACATTGGTCATGCGATCTATACATTGGTCAAGCGATTTATACGTTGCTCAGGCGATCTATACGTTGATCAGGCGATCTATACGTTGGTCAGGCGATCTATACCTTGGTTAGGCCATCTATACGTTGGTCAGGCGATCTGTACATTGGTCAAGCGATCTATACATTGGTAAGGCAATCTATACATTGGTCAGGAGATCTATACGCACAAGTTATTTATACGCTTTTGCTTGGGTGATTTATACACTTTTGAGATCCGATTTATGCTGAAATCGGAGACGATTTATACCCTAATTTCGCCAAGAACCAAACTTAAACACCTTCCATAACACCAAAGCAAACACAACACCTAATGCTAAAACGTTCGTTAAAGATTCACTAAAACGTCAAAACGGCTATAGATTCGGACTTTAATGTCAAGTGATCACGGAGTTGAGTTGGTATCACTTATTTGAGAATGAAGTGGGTTTCACGAAGGCGTCTACTTATTTCATCATCAAGAGTTCCTTCTACTTTCTACCCCTTTTCCCTAAACCCCCTCTATCAATTTATGACTTGGTTGAACGTATGAGGTTATGATTGAGACTTGCATTATCTAGTTCTACCCAATGTAAGGAGTTACATTCTAGTACTCACGGGTCATAGCTATCACTTAAAGGAGTTACATTGTAGAACTCAGTGTCACATGCAGAAGCCGATGTGGATAATTTCAAGAGGTGTTGTACTTTTCATATACTTTGTAATTAGAGTATAGGGTACTTGGAGGCTTTCTTCTGCACCGCTCTTCAATCAACAACAGTGCAAGCTTAAGTAACAAATTTGGGGAATCTTACTTCATTTTCAAGTTTGGTATATCGGGTTTACTTCACCAAGTGGTCACATCAATAGCCGACAGAATACGAGGTTGGTAAGTTAGCCAGAGAGTTTAAAGGTTGAGATGTAATCAGCAATTCTCACGGGATATTTGAAGCTACAGAACGTCAATGATACTTTACAGTCCAAGTAACATCTTTTAAAGTTCTTCAATGTCTTTCATAACTTTTCAAGATTGTTGCTTATGACAAGAACTTCTCGTGTATATGGTCGTATACATCAATGATGCTTCTGAGAGTTCGAAACCATTATGGGGGAATGCGTGTACTTTGATACTTTGATGTAATCAAGTCAACTTCCAGGGAGAAGTAGTTTATACTACTTTACTTAGTATGGTTTATGAAGTATTCTGCATGCGTGAGAAGATTTGTTGCTGATCTCTTGCATGTTCCCCCAAATAGATATTCACCAAGATCGAATGTCATGATACAATATAGAAGCAATATTAGTTGATGTAAGATGTACACACGTGAAGGATGACTCTTTAAATGTCAATTGCTCACACTCGGGACTTGGTTGACTTTGGTGTAGCAATTCACATCTACACTATTCTGGAGGAAGAAAAGTGCATTTCTGTATCTTAAGTGATTCTGGTGCTATGGTTTCAACTTCGGGAAAGGGATAAAGTGTGTACTTCAAGTATTGGATGATTCTTCTACAAAATTCTGTTATGCACTATAAATGTCAATGTTAGAAGATCGTTTAAGCTACAACAACGTTTAAGAATCTGCTCAAGATACAGATGTTGGTTTGAGGGGAAGCTGATTCAGAAACTTCGCCAAAAAGGCGTCTGTGAAGAAAGCTTTTAAAGACATGTTGCATGACTTGGGGGGAAGTTAATCTAACTTATGCATACTACAATGGTTCCAGAACAAGTAAAGACACAGAATATCCAAGCTGGAGTACAAGTATCACGACTTGAAGACAAAGATGTCATCTACTATGTTGTATTTGTACTTGTTAGGAACATTGTAAGTAATTCCGTATGTCCACATATTAGGGGAAGATTGTTAGCCTTAAAATATGTCGACTTATACAGAATTACACTAGTTATCATTAGGCAAGACCTGCAGGGTCTAGAATTGTTAAGTTAGAATAGTTTCCCTGGTCTTGACCTATATATACCCCCTCCATACTTCCATGGAGGGGTGAGGATAATCATTTGTAACATTAAGTGTGTGTGTTTCTCTCTTTAGAAAATACACACATCTTTCCCTCTCTACTTTTCTCTCTTAATAATATGGCTCTCTATTTCTTTTATCCTCCCCGACCTCCGGATTGTGTGTTTTAGGCTAGAATGTTCATGGGTAACACAAGGATAAACATTTTCAGCCTATCCATTACGCCAGTAAAACGATGAATGAGGCACAGGCAAACTACACAACAACAAAAATGAAACTTCTAGCTGTTGTCTTTTTGTTTGATAAATTCTGCCAATATTATGTTTTATCCAAAACTATCGTTTTCATGGATCACTCCATCTTGTGGTATCTCTTCGGAAAACAAGATGCAAAACCACGATTGATAAGATGGATCTTGCTACTTTAGGAATTCGATATCAAAATTTATGATAAAAAGGGTGCCGAAAACCTCGCAGCTGGCCACCTCTCCTGACTTGAGAATCCAAGATCTTGGAAAACTAACCAGGGCAGAAATTTGAGACTTATATCCTGAAGAGTAGTTAATAACAATCTCTGATAAAAGTGACGAACCTTGGTACGCAGATTATGCCAATTACCTGGCAAGTCGAGTTCTACCTTTTTGATCTACCCATCAAGAGAAACAAAAGTTCTTTAGTGATCTGAGGAATTTTTTGGGATGAACCCTTTCTATTCAAACAATGCGTGAATGAAATCATACGAAGATGTGTCTCCAGGAGCGAGGCTGTCCAAATTCTTCGGCAATGTCATAGCGGCCCTTTAGGAGGACATCATGGAATTACCACCACTACAAGAAAAGTTTTTGTGGCTGGATTCTACTGGCCTAATATCTTTTGCGATGGTCCAAACTTGTGACGCGTGTCAGCGAGCCGGTAATATGTCTACAAGGGATGAAACACCCTAAAGGTACAAACAAGTCTATGAAATATTTGACGTTTAGGGAATTGATTTCATGGGGTTGTTCCCTTCGTCAAACAGAAACAAGTACATCCTAGTAGCTATTGATTATGTGTCTAAATGGGTAGAAGCTCAGGACTTCCCTACAAGTGATGCTTGAAACGTGGTAAACTTCCTTAAAGGTTGTTTGCTTATTTTGGTATACCAAAATCTCTGATAAGTGACAGTGGTACCCATTTATGTAATTACCAGATGGAACGAGCAATGAAGATGTATGGAGTAATTCATAGATTCTCCATCGCATATCATCCGCTAACAAATGGTTAGGTTGAAAACATCAATAGAGAAATCAAACAAATTCTAGAGAAAACAATTGGAAACAATAGGAAAGAATGGTCTCACAAACTGGATGATGCACTTTGGGCTTTCAAAACCGCGTTTAAAACCCCCTTAGTGTAACACCCCCAAATTGGGTCGCAGCGGAATATGGGTCCGGGGCGTGTTACTTCTCAGATCAACAACACAAGAGATATATAGAACGACCAAAAAAAAAGTTCATTTGAAAAATTGATACCAAACTGGTGGAATTAACAAAGTAATTGTTTACTCATAAGACAGAAGATTATCATTGTTTCAACTTGATATATACTACAAGATTTTTAACCCATTAACAGTAACAAAATGAAATGCGAAATAATCCTTTAATGCATGATCAATCCAAATCAAAACCACTAAATGTTATCCATCGAACCTTGTGCATTTTTGATCCCCTGAAATACAATTGATTTAAAAACAGGTCAACAATAATGTTGGTGAATTCAGACGCGTTTGGATAAATTCAATATTTGTAGGACCACAAAGATATCCCATTGTGTATGAGAATGCATCAGTTGAAGATATTCATATATTTGGATTTACGTTGCTATTAGCTCAATGTTCTCTGATGCTTGACAGTATAGATGCCAAATTAATGGTCCGTTTGCCCGTGGTGATGGTCTATCACCGCAAACATCCTATGTTCGACATGGTATACGTTCGTTTTCAATGTGATAGCTTAAGCACCCGAAAAGGTCGTTGTCAAACCAATAGATCTATTAAATAACATTCGCGCTCACAATTAAAGTTCAGGAAATGGGCTCAGATATGGGTTATCGCTACTTAGGCAACCACGAATTAATAACTTGAAACTTAAACTCTTGTGTCACACAATGTAAATGCATTGCATGTTTTTCACCCAATAACTTGTAAAACAAAAGCATGTAAAATTGTGGGGCTATGAACTCACCTTGAGTGGAGTAATGTCGAGTGTATCACAATTAACGCGCCACGCGATTGATCAATTGATACCCTAATTTAATTTATGGTCGTGTAACGTAATGGTACTTAGTCTAACAACATTGAATATAATCTAATAGTTGTTACATTGTACTATCGTTCGGGCTATCATAATAAAGAGGTCATGATCATGACGTTTCGTGAGATTAGGACACTTTAGATCGTATATCCACACAACTCGTCGTTACACGCATTCGAAGAGGATCCATTTTGAACACTCCCTAGTTATATAAGTACTTTGATAACAACCATAATATTTATATTAGCGCAATAACCAACTAATGGTTTTGGAAAAAATTGTGTTTAAAAGTTAAATCGTTTATAATTTACGTTTAGTAAAACTGGCGTAACTTTCGCGTTCTTTAACCAGATATTCTCGAGTTTATTATGTCCTCTTTTCGTATCAAGACGAGTTATCACTAAATTGACATTTTGTGTTAGGTACCTACTGTGGGAACAGTAACTTTTACTGTCACATCAGAAGTGAGTTTTATAAAATAGTATTTGTCGTAGTAAAAACACGTAAATTTAGTATTTTATTCGTTATAGCTCCGTTTTATCGATTCTTTCGAGGAAGTTCTCAGTATTTGAAAAAAGTTCTATATTTTTTATGAGAGGTTTTACTAAAAATATAACTTTCTGTCATGAATAGTAACTTTTATAATAATTGTTTTATAAAAGTATTATTTGCCGTTACTTGCGAAATTCATTATACTCGTTCGTTATTTATTGAATATAAATTACGACTTCTTTATTTCTGGCAATCCTAAAAATATGTATTATTTGTTAAAAATACTAACCTTTGCTGTTTTTAATTTTTATAAAAATGTTTTTATAAAAATTTACTTACGACATCGTTTATTAACGTATAACTCGTTTTTAACGTAACTTTTTCGTTATTAATCCGTTTAACAAGTTTCTTACTTTTTTCGGAATCGTCGTGAAATGTATTATCTTGTTAAACATATTTAAAATGAGTTGTAAAAATTTCGGATTTGGGACCAGCAATGTTTACTGCTTGTTTGAATAGTTACCATTTTTGATCTTTTCTTTATACTTTTTTATTTTGTATTTTACACAAGTCTCTTTTTTCAAACCCTACCACTTTATAACATATAAATATATAGATGTGTCCTTTGTCCTTAATAGTCCTTAGGGTCCAAGTTACAAAGGTTAACTAATTTTTGATAATACTTAAGATCATAACTTTAATTAAGAAAATCTCTAATTTAATAGTTTTGTATATAATCAATTTTTACACATTACAATGTTGTACATGTGTATTTCTTTCCACATGACCTTATTTTTAGTGTTCTTTTATCCATGATTTAAAAGTCCATAATCAATATTAACATGTCTTATGTATTTATTTAAGTTTGAAACATATATGAAGTTATGAAAACACTAATACTAATCCATAATCATGTTTAAACAAATAAAAATTGCATACAACATTTTCTCATCCTTTTTAACATAATGTATAGTATTTAACACTTCTATTTGTAAAGTAATCATGTGGGTCAATTTTCAAGTATATACTTCATTTTAATGATTAAAAACTAAATGGTGAATTCAAGCTAATTAGTATTATCATATTGCATAATAATGAAAGTTATAGCAACCTAAAGAGTTTAATTGGACCTTAGGAAGTCATGATGATGTGATGGACAAAGTACTAAACCCTTGTTTGCCACAAAAACCATACACTTGCACCTTTATAAACCTTAGTTCCTTAATTAAACCATAGTTCCTTTTTATTGATATAACTTGGAAATGGTAAACATGCTTGCAAATTCCTTAGTAAATCTATAGGATTTTGTGTATATAGGAAGTGTAAGGGTTATAGAAAATTTTGTATGGATTTGTGTGGGAAGGGGCTGATGCCGTGGCCAAGGAAGGGTTATAAATGAGAGAGTTTTTGTGATTTTTTCCTAGTGTTAAGATGTTATATGTGTTAGTTTGTATGTATATAAGATGTATACTTGGTCAAGGAGACATAAGGGGTGTCCTAGGGATGGCCAAGTCTTAGTCATGGGTCAAGGTATGGCTCTTGGTCAAGGTAAGGTAGGAATGGGGTTGACAAGATGAGGTATGGTATGTAATTGACCAAGTGCTAAAGTATTATGTCATATTTTCATGTATATCTTTGTACATGATGTAAGTAATTCGGCAAAACAAAGATATATATGATATATTTATGTAATTTTTATGTATTGGGTATAAAAGTGGGTATTTGTTGAAGCGTAGAAAAGTTTTCGTGGTTCCGGGAGTGCCTAAACGCAATTTATCGGGAAAGTTTACACTTTTAGTATCGTTAATAATAAAAAGACAAGTGTTATTAATTATCTCAAAATAATTATATAACCTTGCTTGATGTAATCATTTATTTGTTTGTTTACCCGTTTAAATTGACGACTAATTTTTGGAAGTTCTGCGATTTAACTTAACAGTTTACAAAATTTTAAGCAAAGCACGTCAATAATTAAAATGATTTAGCACATTTTTTGACGTCGTTCCAAAGGACTTGGAAAACACTGGTGTTATAGACTTCCACCGTTCTAAACGATGCCTGGTCCTCAAGGCTACTTACAATGCAACACTTGACGACGGTGTAGGCTTGGTGAAGACGTTGGTGGATTATTTCTTCTTGAATTGGTCTTCAGCTCACAAGTGTACTCAGGACCTATCTTGGAGTTCCATCGAACTTTGACCATGGATCCGGACTTCTCTTCAACGTTTAACCTCTCACGCGTTCACACTATTTTCTACGGTTCCTCAACAAAATGAAGTTTGTCCGGTCCAATTTTGTCAATCCAACGGAACGCTAAGGGTTCGTCGGAATGACCTCTTTTTCAGATTCAGTACATGAAATGTTTTATTGGACTATGCTTAATTCTTTGATGTTCAAGCATTGTTAGCAAACTTCTCCAACATTTCTATAACCTTAAAGGTCCAACATACTAGGGGTTTTCCCAACTTCCCCCGTTTGCCAAAACGTACGACCCCTTTCCAAGGCGAGACCTTAAGCATGACTTTATCTCCGACCTGGAATTCCATTGGTTTACGCTTCAAGTCAGGCATAAACTCTTCTGTCGGTCAGAGCAGCTGGCATCCTTTGCCTTGATCATGAATGATTTTCTCAGTGGTTTCTTGGATCAGTTCTGGTCCAGAGTATTTGAGCTTTCTCCACACTTCAGTTCCCCAATCATAACTGGTGTTCCGAACATTTACGGACAAGAAGTGCTTCATCAAATGGTGCGGCCTTGATGCTTGAGTGATAGCTATCATGTTGTATGAAACTAGACTATTGGCAAAACATGGCTTAACCCAAACCCTTTCCCAAAATCGATAGCACAAGCACGCAACATATAATCCGAGAGTTTGTAATTGGTCCTCTCGCTTTGCCCGCTCGGTTTGCGGAGTGGTAGATGTACTCATATCCAAGTTTGTACCTAAAGCACTCTGAAGTGACCTCCAGAAATTTGATGCGAATCTCGGGTCACGATCACAAATGATTGAGACGGGTATCCCATGCCTCGTGACACTTCTTTTAGGTACCAATCTTGGCCAAGTATATCCCAAAGGATCGGTCTCTCTATCGGTGTGAGAGATCGCAGATTAGTGAGTCGGTATCGTCAACCAAATCTGTGTCATAACCTTGAGACGTCTTAGGAAGTTTCGTGACAAAATCCATGGTGATGTTATCCCACTTCCATTCGGGTATCTTGGGTTGTACCAATAGTCCTGATTGCCCTTTGGTGTTCGGCACGTCGACCTTAGCAACAGAGTCATGTAGTACTTGTTAACATAAGTGGCTATGTCAGCTTTCATGTTGGGCCACCAGTTTATAACTTAGTCACTGTCTGGGATTATTTTTGTCGGAAACTGGATGGAATAGTCAAGGTTTTGATTTAGGGGTTCGTGCTTGGATCACACGTTAGTATTATCGAAATAACTAGGTACCCAAATACTGCCATTTAGGCAATGGGTTACATCCGCCGTGGTTCCAACACCTTTGGTTCTTAATAGCTTTCTGGAATTTTGCATTTTCAACCAACATTCCCCCAACGTCTTCACTATTAATGTTCTCGGGCTTTCGCGCTTCGGTCTGAGCATTTAAGATCTGTTTGGGAAGATCCAAACTAATAGTCATAACCAATGCTCGAACTCTTAGTGGTGGTTCTCGTTCTTTCCTGCTTAAAGCATCAGCAACGACATTTGCTTTCCCCGGGTGATAACGAATATCGCAATCGTAATCACTTAGTATAACTCTAACCATCGTCGTTGCATCATGTTACAACTCTTTTTGATCTAAACAATGGGTTGGCAAAATTTTGTGGATAGGTGAACACAGTACCACTTGGTTCCGTATAAATAATGTCTCCAGATCTTAAGAGCGAACACCACTGCACCGAGTTCTAAATCATGAGTCGTGTAGTTTTTCTCATGAATCTTCAACTGTCGTGATGCATAAGAAATCACTTTTTCTCTCTGCATCAACACAGCGCCCAAACCCTTCTTCGAAGCGTCGCAGTATGCGATGAAATCTTCGCTTACTCAGGTGTTTAATGTGGACGATTCTTAGATGAAGATTTAGCCGGTATCATTTGTTTCTTCTCTAACATTGAGCAAAACCAGGGGAGTACTAGATTCATTTACTTTTTCTTTCCTTTTATTTGTTTTTTAGGTACTTTTAAGAGCATTAAGGACAATGTTTAAAATAAGTGTAGGGGGAGAATAAAGCCTTGGAAACTATTTCTTCATTTGCCTTTGCTCTGTCCTTAAAAAGATGAGTAATATACTAAAACGTAGCGTAGACGGTAATATTGACCTAAATTTTAAAAAAATTATGGCACATACCATTGAAAACTTAGTATTATTAGCGTCTTATGGATAGGAATTATATGACTAGCACAAAAACCCTACCACTCTAAAAAAATTCCACCCCAAAAATATGAGGTTCGCCCCTAGATCTTTAAGAATTCAAGAACCCATCTTTGGTGCTTAAGATAGTGGGTCCCTGCTGTCCCTGTAAGGCAGTAACCTGCCCCTGCAATGTCATCACCTGTCCCTGTAAGGCAGTAACCTGCCCCTGCAATGCCGCTTTTTCTGGAGCATTGGTATCGGTTAAAATTATATGAGTGTACCGATAGTATATTAAATTCTAGAACTTGCTTTTGTGATTCATCCCAAGACTGCTAAGTGAGATCACATTCGTGTGATTGGGATTTTCTAAATGATAAGAGGCACTAGGATAAACCCTGTTTTAAACCTATATTTGTTATTATGGTCACCTCGATCATATAACTATCTGCACACCCTTGCTTCGCACTCATTTTTAATGCAAGATACACCTAGTACACTCCTCCGAACCTATCCTTTTTGTGGTTCTCATAATTTTTTGGTAGATTCTGAATTATTAATGAAAAGCATTGTTTACACCCTTACCAAAATGTTACACCAAAATCGCCTTAGCCTTCCTTGTATGTACTCATTCTTAGTACTATTCTTATCACCTTTGTAAATCTAGTTAATTATTTTCTCGAGTACATGGTTGCTTAGTCGAGTCTTTTATTAGTGTATACAGTTTTGGGACGATTAGGATTCATGGTAGTTTTTATTTTATGGAGAAATGAGGAAGAAAGTCAAATTATTACCCCCATATGTGCTTAATACGCTTCATGTTGTTTTGATCCTTTCAATTCGGGTCATTAGGTAGTTTATGTTTATGAGTTCTAAAACTCAAGTGTAGGGTGCAATTATAAACCGCGAGTCATGTATATGTTTATTTATGTTCAAGCTTAGTCGAGTCTTTTATTAGTGTATACAGTTTTGGGACGATTGGGATTCACGATAGTTTATATTTATAGAGAAATGGGGAAGAAATTCAAGTTATTACCACCATATGTGCTTAATACGCTCCATGTTGTTTTGATCCTTTCAATTCGGGTCATTAGGTAGTTTATGTTTATGAGTTCATTCACCTGAGAAAAACATGCTTAAAAAGTGTCAACATTAAAGTTGGTGAGTTCATAGAGTTTTGTAAGTATAAATGTAATTGTTGGAATCCAAAGATTTTTAAAGTATGCATGACCATTTCAATCCTTATAATAATCGCCAAAAGTGTAAGAGTAAATGTAGAACCAAAAGAGTTTAGCGTTTATTGCTTCACCGCAATATAATTAGAAAAGTGTTCAGTGAAATTAGTATGAGGTCTCACAATATAAGTAGTGTCAAAAATGGACAGTGAGATCGTTAGATTTTTCATCTACGTGTATGGGGCTATACTATACTTAACAAATACTGTGTAACCTGCATACGATTACATCTACTGGTTGCGCTAAGCTAATGACACCGATACCTTAAGTATACGTTGCACTAAAGTTAGTGCCCGGTAGTGATTGCCTAGGCACCTAGTTTCACTCAAATGTAATGCCGTCCGTGTACATGGGTTGTGCGTTGTTATTCTACGGGATGGGGGGAAGTTCATTCCCTATTGATCTATTCACAGCTATTCGCGCTCCCTCAACCGGCTCATCCGGGTCAAAGAAATTAACGGTTCTTGATAGGGGGGACTTCATGGCAATAGGAGGAACTTAGGCAAACCACGGTTAAAAAGGGAAAATTTCTCACATTTTAATGTTCTTGTGTCCAAAGTAAAAGTAACCATTGTTATTGTTAATTAGCTTTAGTACTTGATTACTCCATATAGCGCAGAAATGAGTGTTCGATATAAGAACAAGTTGTTGATGATCGATAATGAGTATGTAAGTCAGATTATCCGTAAAATGGAGAGCTCAAATGAGTATATGACAAAGTATGAAACCAACGTTTGTAAATAAATTGGCAAAATCAAGTATGGTAACCAAGTGTGTAGAATTGTATTGTAAAAAGTTTCATAGTAATACGATATGTAAACAAGTTGTATTGAAGCATGTATTCTCCCCTGAGATTTGTAGGTAAATGTAAAAACAAGTGAAAGTTGGGCTATAAATCACATGATGAGAAGAAACGATTGGCGGAATGTACAAATTGAGTAAAAGACGAAACGGAAACTGAATACTGCTCGTACCAAGTAGTTGTAGGTTTTATCTTAACGGCTAAGACCCACTAGCTTAAGATGATGTACTTGGTTTTCCGATGAATGAGCACGTCAACGTGACACGTTGATAAAGATTTAGATTTCTAGATTGTAATGGTTTGGTGGTTGGTTAAATAAATAAATTGAAAATATACGCAAAGCGTGTAATATATACTCATTATATACTTCTTATGAAAATAACCCTTATATAATTCTTACCGTAAGTTATATCACAAAAACGATCAATCCGAAAGTTTTATGAAAGCTACTATAATACCTTGCAGCTGTGTCCTTTTATCAAGATAAAGCGCGAGTGTTGTAATTAAACCAATTAGTTTGTCTCCAATTTATTAACAAAAGACTTTGAATAAAAGTTACACGTATCTTACTATTATATCTTAAACAACCGAAGTTGGTAACCGTTTATAACCGTTATAAAATATAATTTTATATTTTATAAATTATGTTTCATTTCTTTAACAGGTCGTGTCTAAACACTACGCCTCATTGTAAAAGTATAGTTTTCGCTCGTTGTCCAGGTTATTGTATAATACCATTTAATATATCTTAAAACATATCTTAATCCCTTTTATCGTTTCCCTAAAATAATAATGTTTTAGTGAATCGTGAATATAGAAAATTATATAAATTTTCGTCATGACTTTCCCGTTTATAAATCGTTTTCCATTTTCGCAAAACTAAACGTTTTCCCTTATTCAATATATATCGTAATTATTCATGTTTCCATTATCTCAAATGTTCTGTTATGTTTTTCTAGATATAAACATATTGTATCATTTTATATTTATATTAAACCAATTAATAAATATTATATTTATTTAAACGATTAAAAAATACCCAAAATATTCCTATTTATCAGTTTTTATATTTATTAAAACTTAAGTCATTTGTATTTGTCGCTTTGATTTAATAAACAAAACAAACCCTCGTGTTTCCTGTTGATTCGCTAAACCAAGCACCACCTTTGCATATAACAAACCACAGGAACCTTGTTTAGAGCTTTACATCAACCAATAACGCACTCTCTTGTGCAGGCTAGTCAACAAAAAACCAAAATCGTACCCTAACGCATAGAGCTGCAAAACCAAACAGCCCCTCGGCTTGTTTTGAACTGAAACAAACACCACACTTGGGGTTTGTCTTTAAAACCAAATGATACACCCCCCAAGTGCTATTCTAACCCGAAAGCACCTCCTAGTCTATGTAAACCAAATACACCCAAAAATTGGTTATACACAACACCAAACGCAGCCCTTATTCGGTTTTTCTGCCAACACGAACGCACCCCTTGGTGCGGTTTTACAAGCCAACGCAGCCTAGCTGCTTATCCTAAAATCAAACGGACCCTGTGTGGGTGGCTACCACCCCTCTCCTTTTTTCAGTTGCCAAAACAAATCCCCAGCCACCTATTTGGTGACACAAAACTGAACCACTCGAAAACCTACTCGCACCCTCTCTGTGGTTGCGCAAGAAAAAACCAACGGCACACTATCTGTGAGGCTAATAACAAAACGCGACAGGCACTCGGTGGATGACCAACCGAAACACAACCACCCTTGTGGTATTTGTAATCACAAATCCCTGGCCTGCAACCCCACTTGGCTTGACCCGCGAAACCTCATGTCCACCATGGTTGCAAACCAAAACCAACAAACAACACCCAGCCGTTAAACCCGCAACCAAACGGTCCCTTGTGGTGTATGACTATGGTTGGTGACACGGGTTGGAGTAGGCGGCGAGTGGTACTGGCAGGTTGTGAAGTGGTATAGGGATCGGGAAGCTCCGGTCACAGGGTAATTTCTGGTTTCGGCCGGAGACTCGCGGGGCGGGGGGGTGGGGGACGGGAGGGAAAAGAGTTTCACACCCGAGGTGGCGCGCCAGGTAGTGGCCGAAGCGGCGGCTGGAAGGAAGTGGGGTTGGTGGCCGGTAATTTGGGATAGAAGAGAGAGATGATGAGTATTAAGGTTTTTTGTGATGTGTGTATGAGATGAAAATGGAAAATGAATATATATAATTTTATATATTATAAAACTTTAATATTAAAATGTAAATATGTTAATAGTTGAGGGTTTTGTTTTGTAAATATTTACAGGAACACAATAAGTGAATGTTTTAGGAAACTTTTATAATATATTGTTCGGGACTCATTTGGAGACGGTTTCTTTATCGATATGATTAAAATTTCGAAATTGCGTCATTGTTTCTAAATCATTTTTGATGATATAAAATTGGAGCTATTCACTCGACTAATTTTTCGTTAAACGTTTAATTAAATTTATTTTGAACGTTTATATCTATTTTGTGACTAGGTTTAAAATAAAATAGTAATTTTTAACTCGGATATTTCAGCGTTATCAACAACGTTTAAATAGGTAATATATTTAACAACCTATTTTATTTTATATTTTTATTAAATGGTAAAGTGTTAATAATAAATAAATTTTAATTATCTCTTGTGTGTCGGTGCTCATCGTTGATGTGATTGTTCGTTACAATGTTTGCGGTGCTGTTTTAGCCTATTTTCGGCTCGTTTCAGGTCTCGGGGGCAAAATTGTAAATGTTGTCAGGAATGTCGTTTTTATTACATTAAATTGCTTTAGAGTCCGAGTGTGTTGTGAAACGTGATTTAGGTGTCGGTTCTCATGAGTCAAGCCATCGACACTTTTAAAACTCCGATCTAACAATTGAAATTGACATTCAAAAATTTCGAAAATTTTCGGATGTTACATCAAGTGTAGGGTTTCCAATCTGGTGCATAGTAATAACCTCAAGTCATGTATATTTATATTTCAGCAAATGGCAGGGCAAAGTTGTACAAAAACATAGAAAAAAGTATCAAAGAAAATTCAAAAATAAAGACAAAAAAATAGAAAAAAATTGTACGGGCTGCCATCTTGCTTATGTTTATGCTTATGTTCAAGATAGTGTCAAGAAAAGAAAAAGAAAGAGTTTGATGTAGAGTTTATATATCTTTGTCCTAGTGTGGTTGAGTCTTGGCTTAGCAACGCCTTTACGTATATTCTTGTATTTAATTAACTCACCACCACCCCAAATCTACCCAAATATATCTCATATATTTCTATTTTCGTTTAACTTACACCCAAACATCACAACCCTTTAAATACCTCTTTGATAGTAATTCCTAGGTGCTTACGCCATAGCGGTAGAGGTTTGATCCTTTATTAAGCCTATGGTAATTTATATGCTATGACAGGTAATGAGTGTTATTGTCCGTTTCCCATATTGTTATAATTCATTATACACCTGATAGAAAGAGAGAATCCAAACACTTATGTGAGGTGCTAGTGTATAATTTTCGTGCTTTTAATTACGAGGTTTATTTGGTTGTGTCATGAATCATCTTTGAAGTGTAAGTTAAATGTCTCAGATATTTCTATTGTCTAGGTAGAAAAGCCCATTTGCTTGAAGACAAGCAAATCCCAAGTGTAGGGGTATTTGATGAGGTGTCATGTTATACACTTTTTCGGGGTCATTTAACATCCTAAATCATGTAAATATGCTCAAAATACGTGCTTAATTGTTTCTTTTTGTATTTTTAACACTTGGATGGCTTTTGGAGGAAATACACGACTTGGACTCAATTTGGGATGAAACGGTACATGATTGCAATTTTACACGAAGAGGCTTAAAAATTTCATACAGACTATGGAGACGACGTCAGGATTTATAGTGACACCGTCAGGATATGCAAGCAACGACGCCAGGATTCTTGTGACAGCGTCAGAATGTAATTGACTTAAAGAAGCCCTAGAAGATTCAGTGGAGCAACGGCGTCCCAGTTATAAATCTATGTTGTCGCGATTGTTTTTCTATATATACAAACTCAGAATTAGGGTTTTAAAGTGTGGAACTTGGGAGAATTCGTAGGGTATCTTAGGGAGCCAATTTTTATCATCTTTTAGGTTGTTTTTAGGGTTCTCAAACCTTTTTGTATCCACCAGTTACTCCATGTTTTTATCAAGTGAAGTTCTTTATCCTTTAATCTTTCAATATGTCTTCTTGTCTGATTAATTATGGTTCTTCACTTCTCTTTAACATGGTAGGCTAGATCCATTAGTGTTTACTTATGATTGCATGAAACTTAGTTTGTAGATCCTTTTAATATTGCTTCTTGTTAACGGGTGTGCGCATTAGACTCTAGAAAACTAGCTTCTTAATTTCTTGCAAAGATGTCTAGGGAAACGTGATTATGTAGAAAGGATACCATCGGTAACAGTCTTCATACTACCTTACCCTTATATGCTTGATCACCTTTTAAGTATTTTAATGCATGTAATATACTCTTAGGGGCCTTGTAATAGTCTTTATACTACCTTACTTGTGCGTTGCCTTAACGGAATATTACATAGACGGTGGGTTCGTGTAATTCGTTCATGAATTAGGAAATACTTACACATCGCATCACAAGCGTAACAGACAATATAAATAGGAGAAGCAAACTAAGGATTAGTGTATGATTAAGTAAACATATTTATTTACCTATATGAGTTTCCACATTAGTTTAGATTTAATTTAGTTTTATTTTGTTTAATTAGTTTAAAACCAAACCCATTCAAAACAGAGATTTTAATTGCTTTCATAATATATAAAAATACAAAAATAACTGATGCGTATTTTCTTTTGAATATAATTTTACCAAGTTTTACATTTATAAAACTCGTTCTACCTTTACAAATGCACTAATGAGCAGAGAACCCGATAGTGAGTAGTGTAGAGTTGGTAAATCCGAGGTCGTTCCAAGAGTAGTTTATTAATGAATTAAGACATAGGAAAAAGAAAAGAAAGGATTAAGTTGTCACTTTAAAATAAAAGGAATTTTAACTAGGATAGAAGGTATAAAGTTGCTCATAACAATTCCATGCTTCTTTCTTGGTGCAATTTATTAATACCATAACTTGAGGTGACACTAAACTAAGACGAGCATCTTTGTTTAGCCTATGATTACTAGGTGGAATGAACCCCAAGGGGAATTGACCTATTCGTAGTTCACAGTGATAGATTCCTCTCGTGGTCAAATGATAACCCAACCGCGACTCTAATGCTAGTCATGCCTAATACCAAAGTAATTTCAATGGTAAAAGCTTGCTTCTTGACAAAAGTAAGGGCCGAAGCTGAATTATAATTAAACCGGTGCTAAAGCTGCAAAATACTTAATTTTAGTTCCAGGATCAAGAGACCGATGTCATGGGTATACATCGAACCTCCAATGTATATGGATACTATGACTGGAGAATTGAGAACACCTAAGTGAAGTGGGTAACTTTGCACTTAGCGTTCTCGCAATCCAGATCTAAGACTAACATCGAGATTCTGCAACACTAAGCTTAATACAGATTATGATAATAATAACAAAATAAGTAAAGAGATTAAAATGAAATAAAATTATAATGATATTAAGGTAAATTACACACATGCTTAGGTTTAGGAAAAATGTAGAAAACATTACGAAACGCTACAAACCCTAAAGCTAAAGTTGTCAGACGCTACATGGTTCCTTCAACCTTCCTTCCATCACTAGTGTTGTTGCGGACCTCGTTCTTAAACCCAAGAATGAGTTGTGGGATGTTGGATCCTTTATTGTGCAGAATTGTCTTCTTTATATAGGCTTCGATTGTGTTACGTCGTAACAGATTAGCTAGTTACGCCGTAAACGTGGTACACATATTTCCATAAATTTCTTTATGTTACGGCGTAACTTACAATCTCGTTACGTCGTAATTGCAGATTTACTTTCCATATCTTCAGGCAGTATTGATGTTACGGCGTAACCCAATATCTTGTTACGCCATAATGCTGATTTGATCATGATTTCCTTCCTTAATTATGCTTACGGCATAACCATATCATGGATTACGCCGTAATCTTTGTGTGAGATGTGTTACGGCGTAACCTTAAATAGGAGTTACGCCGTAATATCTTGTAATACTTTTCGCTTTACGTCCATTTTCTTTGTTTTATGCCAATTAACTGTATTTTTCCTGAAAACAACAAAATAACCGAAAATATGTTGTTTCTAGTGTTAGTGAGATATTTGCAAGTAATTTAGAGGATAAAATGATACTAAAAGGTATTAAATATTTGATGTTATCAAATATCCTCCCACTTGAATTCTGCTTGCTCTCAAGTAGAACTTGTTAAAACATTTCATAAAAAGATTTCTCGGGTATAACTCAAAGAAATGAATTTATAAAACACTTATGCTGGAAATCAAAACCGAACACCTCACAAAAAGGGGATAAAAAGTCACTCAATTATCTAAGTGTTTCAATTTTGGGGTGATCGCTCAATTGCACAGTCATAATATGTTTTCTATCATAAGCTTGGAAAGTATACAAATCTGCAACAGTTAGAATTAGGGTCTAAACAATTCTTAAAGGCAACAAGGGTAATATGGTTTTAAAGGGTGATAAGGGGTTAAGATAGCTATGGGATACACATTTAATGGTTGTTAATAAATACACATAACGAATAGTCAAGTAAAAGTCTAAGGCATCCATTACCAGCTACTGTCCATCCATAATCCAAGTCCTTCGGTGCGGAAAATCTAATCATATCATCATGATGGGTTAGCTAATAACGAGATGTTGCGAAGCATGCTAACCTATTCTTCACTTGTTGGATGGCTTATAGTTGCGCCATCCTCCAACAACTAAGTGGCTTATAGTTGCACCACCTTTGTACTTGTTGGTTTTATAACATGTAACCAATATCAGGAGTTATTTTACTAAAGTGGCTTATAGTTGCACCACTTTTTTATTATTAATTTTTTTACATTTCTCTCGTACACAATAATATATCCCCCCGTTTGAGATAAACAATATCAAAAGTGATAAAACCAGGGGTCTTCATATGATCAATAATATGTCATCAATAATAGTGCCAATCTTCGAACTTCATTTTCCTGAACCATGCACTTAGGTAGCCAGCAATTTCAACACATAGATATTTCCTAAACCATAGACTTAGGGTTTTAAGTGTGTAATTTTATAATAATAAAGGGAGACGAACCCTAGTTCGTTTGGAAGCTTATTAGGACGATTTTAGGGCCTTAAAATTGTAACTCCTTCAATTTATGTTTTAATCAAGTAGGATTATCTTAATCATTCAATATGTCTTATTGTTTGATTTATTATTATTCTTGCTCTATCTTTAACATGTGGGCAAAACTCCCTATTGTATTCATTTATGATTGTATGAAACCTAAAATGTAGATCTTAGTGATGTTGCTTATGGTGATGGATATGCATGTTAGGCTTTAGAAAACCAGCTTTTGTCTGTATCGTTGTTGATATGTCTATGGAAACATGATTATGTAGAAAGGATACCATCAAGTAACAGTCTTCATACTACCTTGCCCCCTAATATGGTTAATCTAATCTTAATATATTTCACAAGCATTTAATATACTCTTAGGGGCCTTGTAACAGTCTTCATACTACCTTACTTGCGTGTTGCCCTAACGGAATATTAAATAGACGGTGGGTTCGTGTAATTCGTTCATGACTTAGGAAATAATTACATAGATCATCACAAGTGTGACAAAGCAACAACACTAGGAGAAGCAATATAGGGAGCAATACATGATTAAATGAATACAATCTTTTATTATATTGTTATCACCATTAGCATAGTTTATTATTTAGTTTAATAGCTAAAACCAAACCAACCTCTCAACCATATGATTTACCTGCTTTCATAAAACATAAAAGTACAAAAATAATCTTCTCTCAACCCCTAGAATTCTATCAGACCGTGATCAAGCCTTCCCAACCTATTCCCCTAGCGAACGATAACAACCCCCGAGTCTTGCCTATACTACTACTACAGCAGTTAGGTACTCTGCCTGGGGAGTTGTAAAACTTCTTGTAGAAGTCCCTTACGACAACCGCATCAAGTTTTTGGCGCCGCTGCGTGGGGAATAGTTAGGTTTTGATCATAGTTTAACTTAGTTATACTTTCTTGAATCCTTTCAAGTGAGAATTTAATTTTTGCATATTAGCTTTCTCGTAGTCTATCTTTTCTCTGTGTTAATTGTTTCGTAACCCATTCTCATCAACCACCATGGGAGACGAGAATCCTATCCGTACTCTTGGAGACTACTCCAAACCTAGCCACGAGGGCTACAGGAATACCATTTAGCTCCTCGTAGGGAACAACGTGGTACCTCTTCGATCTGACACCATCCAGTTGGTGCAAAATAGATGCTCATTCCACGGACTTTGATCCAAGGATCCAAACCAACACCTCAAGGATTTCTTAAAACAAGTGGACTCACTTGACCTTGGCGGTGAAAACAGGGAAAGAACGCGCCTACGTTTATTTCAATTTTCCCTTCGCGATCAAGCTAGCAAGTGGCTTGAATATTTTCCATCATGATCCATCACAACATGGGATGATCTTACTACTCATTTCCTTTCTCAAATCTTTCCATCAGGAAGGACCGCAAAACTCTGCAATGATATCCTGATGTTCCAACAACATCTTGAAGAATCTCTATCTGAACCATCGAATCATTTCAAGGACTTACTACAAAAAGTCTCTCATCATGGCATTGACCTTTGGCTCCAAGTCTAAATTTTTTATGACCAAGTCAATCCCTTCACAAGACGAACCATTGACCAATCGGCCGGTGGTAAGCTTCGTGATAGAAACGCCAAAGAATCATGGGCATTATTAGAGGACCTCGCCCTCTATGACAATGAAAGTTGGAATGACCCAAGGGATTTCCCTAAGCCGGTCAAGGAAATAGCTTTGCCTCAAGATGTCCTGAGTATATCTGACCGCCGTCTCAGCATGCTCGAAAATCAAGTCCAACCCTTGATGGAAGCTCATCTTGCTCCAACACAACCTACTCAAGTAAACAAAGTCACTACCTCATGTGAAATCTGTAGTGGTCCTCACGACACTTGGTATTGTATGGAAGATCACGAATAGTCCTTTGTTGAATACGCATCCTCGCGTACAGATGAAGCGGGAGGTAAGTGGTATACTTTCAAACCCGAGCAAAACAATTTTGGTGACACCTACAATCCATCATGGATAAGTCACCCAAACCTTAGGTGTAGACAACCTCAAAATCCTTAAAATAATTTTTCAATCCAACCTAACCGGTCCCAAACTGTGCTTTCAACAACAATCCTCGAAGCTTTAACAATCAATCAAATCTTAAAGGATTGGTATCTAACTTCATGGCATCTCAAGACGCTAGATTATCTAAGTTTGAAGCCGATTTCAAAAAACAACAAAGTGAGATGACCAACAAAATCGACACTGTGTTGAAGGCCATCACCAATCGAATAGCGGGAACCCTACCTAGCGATGCGGTCAAGAACTCGAAACTAAGTGCTTCACCAGTTTTGTCTACTCGATCTTGCCCAACAATCGACCCCTAATTCTTATCTCACCCCTCCACTTCAATCAATGCTATCAAAGCACATTCTAGAGAGGCAAACATTTCCCAAGCAAGCCTGCTGCAAACCGAGATGGTGATCAAACTGCAACAACTGGAAGAACCCGAACCAACACTTGAAGACGAATTCCAGGATCTGCATTTTAACCTACCAGTTCTCGAAGTCTAGCTCATGCTCCAATCTATAACGGCATATTGGATAAATACATAAAGAGCTTAGAACTAGGCAAAAACGGATCAGCATTTGTCCAAGGTGAAGTACCTGCAAAGATGGAAGACCCCAGACTATTCGCTCTACCTTGTAGATTAGGGGATTCAAAATCTTTCGACACCTTGGCCGACCTAGGATCATGTGTAAACATAATTCCACTTTACCTCTTCAAAAAACTTAACATTGGACTATTAGAAGAGACTGACCATATCTTTGGATTGGCTGACGGAACCAAGTCTTACCCCGTTGGAATTGTTAAAGACGTAGAAGTCTACATAGGAAAATTAAAACTATTAAACGATTTCTATGTAATTGACAAGAAGAAAGAACCTAAAACCCCTCTACTAGTAGGAAGAGGATTCCTAGTTACTGCCAATGCAGATATAGATTGTAAGATGGCCAAAATAGTGGTAGGAGAAGGAATCACTAGATTAGTATTCAAAGTAAAAGGAGTCGACTTGGGTAAGGAGGAAGCACCATATTGGACCACACTTGGAAAAAGGGATTCATACAAACCACCACCTAGCTCGGATGAAATAGGTGCACAAAACCCCTATTATGCAAGGAAGGACTTCTTAGACTGCCATTTACCCAGAGAATGGCAAACTGCTAGAGATGTCGAGCTCAATCCTTTTAAGGATACCTTAGTGTTTAAGAGGATGGTAGAATTTTTAGGATCCATACACATTAACCTTAAGAGTAATATGTGGGAATCAGAGGACCTAATTAAAAACCCGATTAACTAGGACAAACCACCCAAAAAAAGAGATGGAGCAAGGCACGCCAAGATTAGACTAATCGACCCAAACGGAGAGGAGTTTATCAAAACCCTACAGTGAATGCCCACCACTAGGAAGCTCTCCAAAAGAGAAAGTCCAAGGGAAATCATCGACTTGGACCACTTCTACGACACTTGACGTGTGACTTCGAGTCTAGCTACAAGACTCATAAATAAATAAAAGCGCTTTTTGGGAGGCAACTTAATATTTATTTTTCCCGCATATTAGGAGTGTCTTGTGTGTTTTAATTCTTTCTCGTTTGTTTTATTATGTTTGAATTAGTTTGTAATAATGTTTTGTTTGTTTGTAACTTCGTCTTATTTGCAATCAAAGGTATTTTGCAACAAAATAAGTGTAGGGGAATTATCTGGTTTTTAGAACCAAATTCAAACATTTGAAATAAATTGTTTAGATTAATTCGTGTCAGTTTCGAGTCATATGATTGAATTGCTAATTCTCAGGATTTTATGTAGCATTTTGTACAGGAAAATAACATATAAGAATGAGTGTAGGAAATTTTTCATCCAAAATAAAATTTGAGTTTTCACAAAGCATGGAGACGGCATACGATTTACACGCGACGCCGTCACCATGACCACTGTGATGGCGTCAGGATATCCCTGATGGCGTCAAACGCCCAGATACAGGAAAACTCGAAAATTTTAAGTATTTTTGAAAATAAAACTTGTACAACACTTAAGAAAGTTATAATTCTTTTATAAACTTGCAAAAACCTGAGTCTAACAATTCTCTCATCCTATCTTTATTGCTTTATAGATTCAACCCTAATTTTAACTGTATATTATTATATCACATATTTTATGCTTGGTATAGTTGTCTTTGTCTTTGATTACAGGTTATAATTGATAAGAAGAAGCTTGAAGTTCTTAGGAAGTTTTATTGGACGATTCTTGGAGGACGATTTAGCCAGTTATCGCATGTTTCTTCTCCATTATGGAGCAAACCATGGGAGTACTAGTTTCTTTTCCCTGTTTTCTTTTCCTTTTATTCGGTTTTACGGGTACTTCTATAGAACATTGGGGACAATGTTCAACTTAAATGTAGGGGGAAATAAGCCTTAGAAATTATTCTTTCATTTGCCATTTGCTTGTTCCTTAAAATGATGGGTAATATATCAAAACATAGCATAAAAGGTAACTTTGACCCAAATTTAAATTTTTTTAATGACACTTACCAACGAAAACTGAGTATTAATAACATCTCATGGATAGGAATGTGTATGACTAGCACAAAAACCCTCAAAATTCCACCCCAAAAATGTGAGGTTCGCCTTTAGATCTTTAGGAATTTGGGTATCTATTATTGATACCCAAGATTGTTTATACCTTTAGCTTTCTCAAGTTAAGGAGTGAGCAGTCATATGTATCTATTCCGTCATTACGGATGTGTACGTGTGGTCTTTGTCGCCTTTTTGGAGCATTGAGATCAGTATAAAATTTTATGAGTGTACCGGTAGTATATTAATTTCTAGAACTTGTTATTGTGATGCATCCCGAGACTGCATAGTAAGTATTAGGACTTGCTTGATAAAAGGCACTAGGATTAACCCATGTTTTAAACCTGTAATTGTTATGATGGTCACACCGATAATATAAATATCCCACACCCTTTCCATGCACTCACCTTTAGTGCAGGATATCCCTAGTACAACCCTCTGAGCCTATCTTTTTTCAAGGTTCTCGTAATTTCTGGTTAAGCCAGACTATTAATGAAGAGTATTGTTAGCCCTTAAACCAATCGTTACACCTAATTCACCTTATCCTACCTTGTATTTACTCGCTTTTAGTACATTATTATGTTTAACCTAGGTTAATTATTTGAGTGCACAGTTGCTAAGTCCTTATCCTTATAAATACGGTTTTAGGACGATTAGGATTCATGGAAGTATTTATTTCACGGAAGAATGGGGAAGAAAAGTTAAGTCAATACCTCCATATATTTGTTAGATGATCTCCATGTTATTTTGATCCACCTCTAATCAGGTCATTAGTTAGATTGTAAATATCGAGTATGTAAAAGCTCAAGTGTAGGGGTACGTGTTATAAACCCCATGTTATGATGTATTATGTTATTAAAAAAAATAGAAAAGAAAAAGAAAAGAGATTTGTTAGATATTAGAAAAAGACTCGGTCACCTCGTGTATTTTTTGGTTTATTATTGCTCGTAGTTAAGTAGTTAATGTATAATGTTCAGTAATGGGCCGGGTATTAAACCCAACGTGTTAGCCCTTTACCAAGGCCTTAGGCCAGTTTTAGTTGTTACTATAAAAGCCTCTTCTATGCCATGGAAGAGGTGGGTTAGTCATTTCATTTATACAAGTTCATTTTCTCTCACTAGAAAGTTCTCTCTTACTTTCTCTCTCTAGAACTTAGCTAATCCACTAGTCATTCGATTGTGTTATGATTTCCAATATACTACAATTGGTATTAGAGCACATAGGATGATTAGCTAGATTGTATGTGCATTTTCTTGGTTAGTTTAGATCAAAAGTTTAGTTTTTGAAGGTTTATAGTCTTGTTCTTGGTTTTCTTTGATCTTGATGTTTGTGATGTTAAAGTTTATGTTTTTATAGTTGCTATAGCCTTCTAGTACCAAGTTGTGCAAAAGAAACCAGGCAAAAAGATTTTTAAACACAACTTGCAAGATTTGAAACTCTAATCCAACTAGAAACCCTAATCTTGAAATTACTTGATTAAATCTTGCAAATGCTTAGCCAACCCTTCAAAACACCTTAGGTTATCAAGGACTATGTGTGTAATGCTAGTATGATCTTTAGAAGAATCAAGCTATGGTTTTAATATAAATGGTTGTATGTAGCCGTGGCCTAAAGGTGAGGGAGAAGAGAGGTTTTTGTGAAAGTTTAGCTAAGGAAAGTGAAGTGTGAATTACTTCACTAGTGTATGAATTATAAACATAATGACTAGATCAATGCAACATTTGATGGGTTTTCATGCGTCTTGGTCAAGACACTAGTGAAGTTAGTAAGAAATATATCTATATGTTCCTAAAATATGAGAACATCTCATGAAATTAAGGAAATGTGTTTTCAAACTTGATATTTCTTTGTTCTCTAGCACCAGTATCCGGCCATGTAATAGCCTTATAATTGATGTTATTTAAGTAAAATTTAGTATTTGGTATAAAAGTGGGATAATTGTTCATGCGTCGAAAAGTTTTGGTGCTTTCCGGTTAAGCCTAGAATGAAATTTAATTTGCGAAACGGTAAACTTTTTACGCAAACAAAAAAACTAAAATGTAAAAAAGTTGATTATTACTTTCGTAAAATAAATATATTGCATTTTTGACAAATACTTAATCCCGTTTGTGTCCGAAGTACGCTAATTTTGATTTTTCGTTTACGCGATTAATATATATCATAAGAATTAAAAGTAACGCAAACAAAAAATATAAATATAAAATAGATGACGTCGTAAATGACCTAAAAAATATGGAATGTTACATACTTTAGACGGATAATCGTGGATTATAATATAGTAGACTAAGATCATTACACTGGACTAGCATATTCCTTAGAGAAATTGTTCACCCTAACCTACGAACAGACCTTAGACCATTATGATTGACACCTGATGCACCCTAAGTAAAACTTAACAGATGATTAACTAGTTATCACCCCATAGGAAGTCAGTTTGATGATTGATTTCGTATTATGGGGAACCGAAGGAAAACTCTCGTTAGGGAAATTAAGCAACTTAGACGAGATAATCTAATTTCAAATGGAAGGTGAGAGTTCAGAGTCAGATTCTGAGAGAGAGGGGTCAGAGGACGAGGGTCCTGATTTTGAGGAGGAGGGGGAGGAGGCTGTACCTGAGGGGCAGCAACAGCAGCATTCCAGTTAGTGCAAATAACTTAAGATGAGCCTTTAGGATTTGGGATACGGGGCAGTTTTTAGACGTCTGCCCTTAGTTGAACATGAGGAGAAAACATCTAGTACATTTGGGACGGGACGTATTGACTCCCATAAAGAGACGATGTGGTAGATTAGATATGAGGATCATAGATTGATCCATGACTTGCTGGTGCAGAACGCCACCATGCAGCGCGAGCTTCGGGAGTTGAGAGACTGTGTTACTAATTTAGGGAAGTAGAGAAGACGTAGGGCAGTAGGTAGTATGAGATATGTAGTATGAGATTGGTAGTATGAGATTTGTGGTATAAGATAGATAAATTAAAGAGATCTTAGTGGGAGAATTGGTAGTATGAGATTTGTGGTATAAGATTGGTAGTATGAGATTTGTGGTATGCGATTAGTAGTTAGAGATTTGTAGTATGAGGTTGGTAGTATGAGATTGTTTTTGGGTTGGTATGAGAATTAGTAGGGGGGGGGGGGGGGGGGGGGAGACTGTTTGTGCAATACTAAACAGAGTAAGCTCCAGTTATTGTAGACCTGAACTGATTAGTCCCTCATGGTAGTAGTTTTGAACTATTATTATCAGTGATAGTTACTAATATTTGAAGTCATAGTTATTTATGATAGAAGGGTATTATGTACGAAAGTTTGAAAGAAAATGAATGACAGTTAACTGTGTTTATTGTTAGATGGATGGATATGTTTGGTATTTGTGGGCACTGTTGCCTATGCATAATCGCGTTATGATTCGTCACTCACTTTAGAGTGGAATTTCATTTTTGTAAGTTTAGTTCGCTTAGTATTCTTATCGACCATCTCAGGAGCTCGAAAGGTATTCGATTTGTCCGGTCATACCGTACCATTTGAGAGATAAGTGGATAAGCAGAAACACCATGAGATCACGAGGAGATTTGTCATAGTAGTATTCAGTCCAATTGAGAACCCGACCTTTTACAAGGTGACGAGATCCTAAAAGCCATCGTGACCTTTCTAGAAAAGATAAGGCCTAGGATATATAACCAAGTAGGATTTACTTGGGAGGATTTTGTTGGAAGAGTTTAAGTAAATGTTGGTAAGTGAACCGTAGGCGATCTAGAAAGAGCAAAATATGAGTCATATTGTGTGAGACACGTATCCCTGTGGGATTAATCAAACTGATTGAAACGATTGAGAAAGTTGATGATGTCAAATGTGTTAGAGCTTTGTTGTCACGTCGTGGGCTGGATCATATCCGGGCACCCGACCAAATCATGTATTCAAAGATTAGGGGGAACTATTGAACCGAGGGGATAGTAGGAGAGACTATCGTGTCTGGTGGACTGGATCTAGATAGACCATGAGGAAGTGTAAGGACTGAACCTTAGAATTTAACCTCTAAGGTAATCGAGAGAAACTCTGCTTGGGGAGACTAGGTCGGTAGAGAACCAGTGTGTTATGTTAGAAAATGAAATCTTTCGTATTGTTGTGCTTGATGATTTGAGTTGAATTTCAGGGCGAAATTCCTTTAAGGGGGATAGACTGTGATAAACGGTGACCTTTTTGAGTCTTAGTATTTTTTAAAAATACTATGATTAAATATTGGCGTCTTTGATTTTGTTAGTTTTCTTGAGGAAAGCTGAAAAGTTGACTTCGGTTGACTTATTTTGCGTGAAACGGTTACGGTTTAACCAGGTTTTTGGGAGAGACCATAAAATAAAATAAAAAAAAAAAAAGAAAAAAGGGTAAAAAAAAAAAAGAGAAAAAAATAAATAAAAAAAGAAAAAAAAAAAAAAAAGTAGAGTTTCGTAAGAGAATCACTTTGAGTTCGCTTTCGTTTTGGAGTAATATGTGGTCCTTTAGTGCTTTCCGGAAAGTTTTTCCCGCGTTTAGCGAAAATCGTCACGCAACGCGTACCGGTACGATAGTTAATTTGAAAACGTGGTAAATAGTTTGGGTGAAATTATCAAACTTATTTGAAAAGTGATTTCATAAATTGAGTAACGTTTGTTTAAAACGTAGATCGTTGAGGGGCGAATTAAGAAATTTTTAGGAAACATGTGTTTTCGTGAAATTTAATTAAAGTCCGTAGTGGTTGTGAAAGTGAAATCTTTAAATAAGTCTAATATGACAAGAAATATTTTGTAGTTGAGAAATTTTTAAACTTGTGAGACGGTTTCGGTTAAATTTAAACCGGCCTCGCATTTTCGAGTCCCGGCACGTCCGTAAATGTTCAACATTTAATTTATGTGGGTTTAAGAAAAAAGTATAGAATGTGAATAGTCTAAATTCATGTAAAAGTATTTTTGAGTCTATTAAAAATACTAGGAACTTTCGTGTCACACCCCGTCAGTGGCGGAAACACGGGATGCGACGATACCATTCATCGCACAAGATACAAGATCATACACTTTACAATTTACAATCATAAAACTTGAGTTTACTTACATTTTACAAGTTAAAAACTTGACAAACTACAATTATCAAAACCATCTCAACCCAGTCCCCGTGGGTTACATCTTTTCTCTTCCAGTACCATTCACATACCTTTGATTTGACACACCTGAAAATGATACTCGAAAACGTCAACAATAATGTTGGTGAGCTCGAAGGTTTGACCTTAAACCCAAAACTTGCCAATATTTCAATAGTGGACAATAGTGCTATATGACAGTGAATAATAAGCAACATCCAAGACATAGCATCCCCGCTACTCAATCACCATATGTAACTTACGCACCTAAATGGTCTACCGGCTGGAGCACTAATATTAGGGCAGGACCTCACACAAACTTGGGTAGGCGTACCCATTCGCTCCAATAAGCACACAAATACTGGGTAGGCGTACCCATCCGATCCAATAATCTCACAACACTGGGTAGGCATACCTATCCGATCCAAACAATCATGCATAATATTCATATAACAGTCATATCTTGTCCCAAAAACAAAACCACATTTCACACAAATCAATTGAAAATATTTCAAAACACATTTGAGTATCATTTTCCCCCAACGAAAAAACAGTAAAAAGTGAGGCTACGAGAATTCACCTCAATCAGCAATCAAAAGCAACCCCACAATCTCAAATAAGGCAAAGCACAAACAACCTCTACACAAGCGCACAATGTACCCGGCAACGACCTAATAAATACTCACTTTATCAAAACTCGTACAAAATTATCTTATTGTACAAGTGTTCGCCTTAACTCACGCAAAATCCTTATTTTCATCCCAAAATCCCATTTCCAATTTATATCGTTCCAAACTCATTATCTCAAACCTTTAATTCATTACAAAAACCATCGTCTTATTATCAAGATTTTATCTCGTTATCAACGCTTTATCTCATATTATGGTTGTGTGGTAATTACGCGAAAATGACTCAAAACACATTGTTCACGCATCCCCCCACCCCGCAAAGTGCGACATCAATACAGTACAACTCAAACACCTCAAATCGTTGAACGATACAATCGACCAAAATACTCCGCGAAAACCCAACGAAAAGAAATGAGTAAAAACTCAAAAGCCGAAGATAAATAATCCATATTTCCGTAATCCATACGATAAATATATACATATATATATTTAATATATATATATATATATATATATATATATATAATATATATATATAAATATATATATAAGTATTTAATAATTTAAATAAAAATAATAATATTTTATTATTATTATCGAGCTAATGGGGTAGTTACAACATCTCGTTACTTTAATATGTCCATGTCCAATAGCTTTTACCTCGACACTTAATCTTCCTTAAGATTCACCCTTCATTTCTTCAATTAACATCGACACAACGACTATAAATATTAAATGTTTAAGAAAAGCATTTCGAGAAAAATATATTTTACTATGCATTAAATTATCAAGTAAAATGACTTTTTATTAATAAAGTCCTTGAAAATTTCCCTTTTTATACAACGTCTCTAAGTATAAATTTCTTTCAAAATTTCGGCATGACCCGTACATTTTTACTACTTTTTCCAAGGTCTTAAACCTTAATCCAAAACACTTTTTCACAAACCCGACATTTTCCGACAACATCGATATTTTCAACACATTTTATCAAAACGTAACAAAATAACTTCCTTTACATCCGACAAATCCAACAAAATCTCTCTTAGTCCAACACACACCTTTAGTCCATTTATAAGGTCCACAATTTTATTTACTTGTTATTGGGTCTTATGGCCCATTATGGTCTTAAATACTTAGCCCGATAACAGAGATCAGTCCATACTTCTTTTAATAAACCCTAAAATACAAATCAAACCCAATGGACCTTAAGCCCATTAAGTTGGATTAAAACATAAGTTATAAGCTTATAAATATGCCAAACCGAAAATCAAATAAGCCATAAGCATATAATATAAGCCAAAATTAAATAAGCTATAAGCTTAAAACATAAACCGAAATCGTAAGGACAAAATCAATAAGCCAAAATCTAAGTCCAATGACCAAACCAAGTGGGCCGAGAACACTTTGGCTTCGGACCGAAGCAACCAAGCGCACCCTTATTGGGCCGAACAAATCCAAACGCACCCTTATTGGGCCAAATCAAAGCCAAACGCACCCTTACTTCACACGGTTGGGTCGGGCCCAAACCGTTTACTTTTATCCAAAATCAAATAAGCTATATCTAGCTTATTAAATAAGTGTATCTTCAAAATAAGCCCTTTTTAAGCATTTTTACAAAATGAAAAATTACCACAACAACCATTTTATTTAAACTCAAAATCTTTTCTTTCCTTCTTTTATAAGCCCACGCAAACAAACACCCTTTTTACACATTTTCGCGCTCAAGATTTGATTTTTATGACGATCAACTTGCACAACTAGCATATTAACACCTTAATAACCACAAAAGTACAACTTTTAACAAAGTTGAGTAAAACTTACAAGTTTGGATGACCTTGGTTCGGTTTTGACGCGAAAGGAACGAATTTGTACACCTTTTATATACCCCGCGTCTACTAACTATCAACCCACTAACTATTTTAAACCCGTGTTCTTGTGAAAATCTTCAAAATCTTTATGGTTTTATAAAAGAAAATAGAAAATAATAAACGATAACTTCACGGGGAAGGATCTTCAAGGCACTAACTTCAAATACTTCTTGAAAATCGTACACTTCTCCCCGGCAACGACGCCAAAAATTGATTCGATGACAAATAGTCTATATATAATTAAATATATATCCTAAATATCTCAAATTAACTATAGTATAGAGAGTATCCCGTTTGATATAAAAATTGCTTGAGGACAAACAATATTTAATCTCCCGGATGTCGTATCCCGACAAGAGTTGAATTTGAAGTCCGCAAAGGTATTTTGTTTAATGCTCGAATATCAAATATTTTGAATTTTGATTCTAATTCTACTAACGCAAAAGCAAATAAAGATAAGCTAAATTAACAACTAAAGCAATTAAGAAATTTAAGCATAAAACGTTAACGAGAATTAAAAACGCGACTAATTAACCAAATAACACAAATTTAAAACCTAAAAATTTAAAATGCTAAATTTTAAACTTAAATGAACTAAAACAATTTTCAAAACAGAAAATATATATTTTGTAACTTTTTTATATTTTTAAACAATTTTAAAACACCTTTAATCTACAAAATTAATAAAAATTACTCCCTCCGTCCCACATTAAGTGTCCACTTGACTTTTTCAAAGTCTTTTTTCTTCAACTTTGACCTTAATGATTTCTTCTTATGTTATATGATACTTGATGCAAGATATATGAATGGATAGAGTTTTGAATATATTTTTCGTTGGTATAATTTTCGTTCAATATTATATAACACAAACAAAAATATTTATGGTCAAAGTTGATGAAAAAAGACTTAAAAGATTCCATTGTGGACACTTAATATGGGACGGAGGGAGTAATACTTAAAACAAATAACCCAATAAAAACAATTGTAGCATGTGTCGTATCAGCTTTTTTTCACTTAATTTACTCAACAACAAAAGCAAAAGTAAGGGCCCGTTTGCTTTGTAGATGGGTTTAAGATTTGAATTTGAATTTTGATTTGGATTAAAATTTAATTTGGAGGAAGAAAATCTATACATATAATAAAATAAAATCTTTTTGAATTTTCTTCCCATCCATTAATGACATCACTAATTATGTCATCAATTATGTCATGAATGATGTCATAAATTACTTGAAAAATTCATCTCCCTTTTTCATTCTCTTATACTTAAATTTAACTTTTGATTTAATATATTTGTAGGTTTTATCTCATGTATTTGATTTTAACTCATGCTTTTGATGATGTAGTCGAATCTAATGATTTTAAACCATGATATAAACACATGATTTTTTTTTTTGAACGGCGATATAAACACATGATTACATGAATTATTTATATAGATATTGAACGGAAAGAACGAGTCAATTCGCTAATTTATTTATTATATGTGCTTCTTGACGGGTTTTGTATTTGATATTCGTTCAACATGTTGTTGGTGGATTTTTATGTTCATTTATGAGAAGTTGTTATAATACGACTAACTACTACTTATTATTCATTCTTTCGAAACTGATTTGTTATGTAAAGTATGTCTGTCTGAAAATGATTTATTTGTAAAGTACCTACATGATCACAAATAAATATTTTTCTTGTTATAAATAAAACTTTTATTTAGCTAGCCGCGAAATTCGCGGGTTTATAAGCTAGTATATTATATAATAGATATATTATTATTTTAAAAAGTTATATATATACATTTGATATTAATTAATCATTTAAAATCAAAATAGGAGAATAAAACAAAAAAAATTGCAAGTGGACACAAAAAAAATATGTTACAGTGCTACATCCGGCTATGTAGCCACCTTTTGTGTAACCCCTTGTATAAGGGTTTCAAAGACAATTTTTAAACCAGGAAAACTAACCAAACAATTTCTAACTTCTTGAACTACGTGAACCCAATCCAACACCCTAAAACAAACGTCCCCTAACTTAAACTTTAATTTACTCAACAAAAGCAAAAGTGACTTGTACTAAGGTGTTGTTTGTTTATTAAGAGGCTCTGAATCTGAATCTGATTCGCACATCTGAATCTGAATCTGATGCGCAAAATGATATTGTTTGTTTTTTACTTTTTAAATGTCTGAACGATAAAAGTACCAATTAGTTTATTCTTAAAAACAGTTTTATTCTTATGAAACATAAACATGTTTAAAAGTTATATAGAGCATTTTAGTCATAAAATAAACATAGTTTTGCAACGTGAGAATAAAATACTTTAAAAAATATTTAAAATTTTGTGTCTCAATTTATTCTCACAAAGTAGTCATATATTGTACTCTCACGTGGCAAAACATCTCCATCATTTTACAAAGTGTTACTATCATTAACTTTACAATCGTGAGGTTGCGAAAGATAAAATTTCATAATATGCTTAACATTGTCAATTAACAATTAAAATATTTTTTAGTGAAAAATTTAAGCTCACGTGCAAATTACACGAGCCACAATTTAATTTCACAAACAAATTACTCGTATACATTACTATTGTTTGAAAAACTTTTAAATGTTTAAGCATCATCATCATTAGTATTTTGAACATTATTTATTTAACGAAAAAAAAAAAGATTAATTTTCTCAAGCATAATATTAATATTAAAAGAAGAGTAAAAAAAATATCTCACAAAACAAAGAGGGAAAAAACAAAGAAAAAAAAAACTAAAGAAAAAAAGAGAGTAAAGAGTGAAAAGGCATTAAGAGGCATCAAGACCCCACATCCACATCTAGTTGGTTAAGTTGTTTCAGCCTCTGACCGCGTCTGAACGAAAGAAAAAAAACAAACGCACTTAATGAGTCAAATGTCTGAGCGCGTCTGAATGAGTCCGACTAAAAGGCTATTAAGAGGCTCTTTATGAAAAACAAACACCACCTAAGTATCATCAAGGATGTAAGGAGTTAAAGTTGGTCAATCTATGTTTTGTAGATGACCTTATGATATTCTGTCATGGAGATTCTGCTTCTACTAGTCTAATAAAAGAAACTTTGAAGGAATTGAGTGACGTGTCTGGATTATTTCCTAACATTAACAAGAGCACATTGTTTTGTGGAAGCCTAACTCATGAAGAGAAATAGCAGCTAAAGAATGTTATGCAATTTAAAGAAGGATTTTTGCCAACCAAGTATTTTGGAGTTCCTCTTATTACTAAAAGGGTGGGTGACGTAATTAAAAGGCCAAGAAAGATTGGGTTAAAGATCTTAATATAAAAAATAAAGTGAATTTTTTAGTTATACAAGAAACAAAAATAGAAAAGATCGAGGACTTCTGTGTGAAACAGTGTTGGGGGAATTCGGTTTTTGATTATGTGTATAGTGAGGCGGTTGGAAATTCGGGAG